>LOJH01022816.1:0-14883 GCA_001685095.1 Ellobius talpinus
TATTAACCAATGAAAGTAACATATAGACAGATGACCCACCTACATCACCCAAGAAGTTTTTCCCAAACTCATACGCACTGTACTCACCCAACCCTTTCATCATGAAATGGCAGTGGGCAATTAATTCAAAACTAGAAAACATCCACATAAGAGAGAAAGTGACTTTTCTCAAAAAGCAACTGCAGAAGAAATCTACTAGTGAGTGAAGACTCCTCCCCCCAAAAAAGGTCCTACTAAGAATGTATATAAATGAGGCACACCATAGCTGCACAACAGTCTGTCAAGGTCTTGCAGAAATAAAAACCAACCCAGACCACAGTCCTCTGTGCTAAGCACAAAGTTAGGTTTATAGGCAGGCAATCTGGGCAACAGACTCCTGGGTCTGAGGCCTCTATCACAGTGATTAGGAAGGCAGTCATACACCCCACAGAGCCTTCATACTCCAATTAGAAAACAAGATCCCATAACTTCCTTTGAGGAGAGTTTGCATGACCTTAGAAGTAAACAAAATCTTAATAAAGTTTTAAACTGATCCATCTTCAGGAAGCCACACAATACCATCCCAGAGAGATGCTTATTGCCTTTCTCCATCCAAAAGGCCACTCGCCACCCTGCTCTCCCTTTTGTTTACTGATAGGAACTCATAGAAGGCAGGTAAGAGCAGGCAAAGCAGCACAGTAAGCTATATAGTAAAGTGTGCAAAGAAATAAAATCGAATTGAAAGTTTAATCATCAGGTAGCCAAGCATAGTTTTCTTGGAGATTGCAAGCAAGTGGCCTTAACAAAATGAAGAGCCAATCAATAGATTCACAGCTACAGGAAGACAATCCCTAGAGCATGGCCTCTAATGGGATCCTGCCCAACACTGTTGCTAACTTCATTTAATTTGAAATTTTCAAATGTAACTAAGAATGCATCTAAATTATTTCCTGGATGCCTTACATCTTCAGGACTCTCCCTCCTCTTCTTCCCCCTCCTCTTCCTCCTTGCCCCCTCTTCCTCTTACTCCTCCCCTCCCCCTCCTCTCCTTCCCCCTCCTTCCTTTGAGCTTGTATAGATAATTGTACTGTGTGTGCTTGGAAAATTTATCTACTTTCATTGACACACTAATTTACAAAATACTTTATTTCAATCCAAATCAGGAGTGTCTATCTTTAAAGTCTTTAAAATATATTTATAGCTGGGTTTCGTGGACCCAAGTTTGTAACCCTAGCACTTGAGAGGTGGGGGCAGAAGAATCTGGAGTTTAAGGTTGTTCTCAGCCACACAGTGAGTTTGAGACCAGTCTGGGATATGTGAAACTTGTCTCAAAAAAAGAGAGGTAGGAACCTCTCAGTACTGAGCAAGCACAGTCCTTTCAGCTCAAGAAGTACATCTTGATGCGCTGGCCTGATGCAAAGAGCAGACAGGACAAACAAAAAAGTGGGAAATGTGGTTTTCCTTAAAAAAGAGAGTGATGGCGCAAGAAAGGTCGGGGAAGGACATGTTTGTGCTGTAAATAAGGTGTGGTAAGTTAAACAAGCACGTACGGGAGGCAGTTTTGATTCTGTCCATCTCAGAAAAGAAATACCCATTGGTATTGGGTAAAAAGGAATCAAATTTTAAATGAACAGTGTGCTTCAGGAAGATAGTTATCTAAAATTCAGTTCACCATATGTGACTTTCAAGGAGATGTGGGATATTTAGATACAGTCACAGTTCCAGAGCTGAGGTGCTTGTGGCTCTTCCATGTGCTATACAAATACACTTTTGTAATAAATTTTTTCAAATCCCCTACCACACATTTCTTGCTGTATAACTTTGAAGGAAACAGTAGTAACTTTTTCCAAAAGAAGGAGGAAACAAAATGGGAGTTTTATTTTTTTCTTTTTCTTTTGTTTGTTGTTTATTTGTTTGAGACAGGATCTCCATATATAGCCTGGCTGTCCTGAAATTAACTATGTAGACCAGGCTTGTCTCAAGCCTCTACCTGCCTCTGCCTCCCACATGTTTGGATTAAAGGCATGCCTACTCAGAGTCTTAAACAATGGGAAACAGCCATTAGCCAAAGGTTCAGTTTATGAGCCTGTTCATGCAGCAAATTTTTGCAGCATTTGTGTTACGGGGGAAAAAATAGAACAAAATTGGAAGAAGAGAAAATACAGCTGTATTCAGGACAAGGGATAGACAGTCTTTAAGATCTTAAATATTTGCAAAATGTAGAAGTACACACCTCTAATCCCTGTACTCTGGAGGCAGAGGCAAGTAGATCTCTATGAGTTCAAGACTAGCCTAGTTTACATAGGGAGTTTCAGGACAGCCAAGGCTATATAGTGAGATCTTGTCTTAAACAAACAAATGAAAGAACAGTGACTTAAGTAACTGCTTTTCCCCTAGAAATGGTCTTAGCTCCACAGCCCTGTAACTGGTGTGAAGGAAGAAAGAGAACTCGAAACCCATTGTCCCTGGTCCCTTTCATTTCCTGATACAGCCCAACAGGTTGGCACTGGGACACAAATGTCTGTTCTCATGGTGATCCTCACATCTTAAGGACTGGAAAGTAGGGAGCGCTGGCACAGGCCTAAAGTCCCAGCTCTCAGAAGGCTAAGGCAGGAAAACTGAAAAATTAAAATCAACCTGAGCTACGTAGAGAAACCCATTCTCAAAAGAGGAGAAAGAAAACAAAGAGACGGAGGAGTGGAGGAGAAGGGAAGAAAGACTAATAAATAATTATCATGTTATTTGTCCCAGTAGTTTGCAGTGTGTGTGTGTGTGTGTGTGTGTGTGTGTGTGTGTGTTATTATTTTTTGAGATGATTTCTCTGGGTAGTCTTGGCTGTCCTGGAACTTGCTCTGTCGACCAGGTTGGCCTCAAAGTCACAAAGATTCGCCTGCTTCTGCCTCCTAAGTGATAGGATTAAAGGCATGAGCCACCACCACGCGACTGTCTTAATAATTCATATTGAAAAATGCAAATATGCCATTTTAATCACTTGCCATTTAAAAATTAAAAGAGAAATCTGTGAGAGAAGTTGAATATATCACTAGAAACGGCTTTACTTTCCCTTGACATAATTCAAAAACCTCAAATCTCTGTGGAAGGGTCCCGTTACACTTTTAAGTATGTTTCTTTAAAAGCTACTTTATGCTTCGTGTGGTTCAAAGGAAACTGTAGAAGCATCTTCTTATGAACAAGAAGTTAGTAAATAAGCCTCCTAGCCCTCCCCCACATGGTCTTGGAATGCCATGCACTCCCCCCTCGTCTCTCCCACCATGCTTTCTCTACAGCAATTGGTTGTTCGAAGCCTAAAATAAAATCTTTACTTGTTGCAAAATGAATCCCTGGACTCCTCCTTTACACCATTAATAATCTATGTCTACTACCATTCTAGCCTTTAAAAAAGATGGCGGAGCACAATTGCTTTGTTTTCAAAAATAATTTCAAAGAAAACGATTTCAAAGTGACTCCACTCTGCCTCCCAGATGCTGACCACATTTTTAGGAAATGGCAGGTAACTGAGGGAGATTAACAAGGAGGAAGAGGGGTTTTCTTAAATAACAATTCTCTCCTATTGGGAAAAGATGAGGGTCTCTTTGACTGTTTGGGAATCTACATATACAAATGCGTGTGTGTGTGTGTGTGTGTGTGTGTGTGTGTGTGCGCACATGTGCACGCAAGAACATGCATAGGTATGGTGTGGGGTGGTGGGAGTACGCCACATGGCTACAGAGATTAGAGGAAAACTTGCCGAAGTCAGTTATTTCCTTGCACCATGTCCATCTGGAGATGGAACTCAGTCTCGGTGGCAAGCACCTTTATGCATTGAGCCATCTCACAGGCCCACGACTCTTTTATTTTTAAGTCCAGTTGCATAAAATGCTTAATCAAGGTATCTGAACAAAATACTCCATGAAGCGCATTTCTGAATGCCCCTGCGGTGTTGCCTGGACTCTCCCTCTACGCTGTGTTACAAGGGTGGCCTTTACAAACAGACCCCAAACCTTGCAGCTCTGCACTCACACTTCCTCCAACCACCCACTCTCCCATTGCTTATTAGAGACATTTTCTGAAGATCCCTTTCAGCTCAGTCTCAAGTTGCAGGATTCTGAATGGGTTGTTTACATCTTGATTGGGTGATTACATGGTTCAAGAGAGACCAACTCTTAGCAACTGCTTCATGCCACATTTCTCTTGAATTAATTTCCCTATTGTAAGATTAAATATAAAAGATAAAAAAAAAACAAAACTATGGGCCAAATTAAGGTTTACATTTAAAACGATGTGTCTGGAAAATATTTGCCTTGGCACAAACATTATGGCTTTGCTCAAAGCTTATCAGAAATCAAAATGACTAAGCAAATTAGGGGGTGTGCATAGGCACTTCTTTTTGCCTTAGGATGAATGCATGTTCCTGTCTTCATTCTCCTTCTTGCTCTCAAGTAGTCAGATGTTCTTTTGATTTAGCATTTAACAACACACATTTAGCTAATTAAAAAACAGCTTGGGTGACATAGTTGTGTGGGATACATAGTGTTGTTCAGTTGTTGAGTTTGTTAATCTTTCTACCCTTCCCTCCAAAAGCCTATTGACTACAATTTTTTTTGATATGATTTATTTCCAAAATCAAACCAAAAAGAAAAAATCAACTGTCTATTGAATACCAACGCAGGTATCCTGGGAGTCCATTAATGGTTAAATCTTAACAAGTGTACCTTTGAGGCTGAAAATCCTCAATTTTAAAGGAGGCACTGCTTCTCTGAAAACATCTTCAGATTCAAATGCCTTAGGAATTATTCTGCAATTGATTAGCGTCTAAATAATTAGATTTGGGTCCTGTCTGTTTGAAAAGCTGTAAGAAAAAGGGAAGTTGCCTAGAGGCAGGCGTTTCCCTTGGGGTATGTGTGGTGACCTTCTCACCCATCATGAGTGTTAGGCAAAGGACCAGGTATGCTTTTACATAACCAGAGAGAGAAGTATGCAACCTGCCTAGCTAAGGAAGTCCCTTTTTTTTTAAATTTTAGCTCGCATGTTACAAGTAGCAATGCTTAATGCTGGGTGAAAAGGAGAAAGAGTGCCAGACACGTGGTCTCCTGTGCTACACACACTTCCAAGTTTCATGTGCGAAGTGCACAGTGAGAACAAGCCTGACTAAACTGTCCTGAGACCGAACACAGAAATCAAATCCAGTTTCTAAAGTCTTTCCAGCGTCTGTTTCTCAGTAGAGCTAAGTGATTAAGTTGACAGCCATGCACTTTTTAGTGATTTTTATCATTATTTATTTATTATTATCTTTGTTTTGTTGTTTTTATTTTGAAGAGATAGGGATCAAACCTAGAGACTTATATATGCTAGGCAAGCACTCAACCACTGAGCTACATCCTCAGTCAAGCAAATTTTTCTAAGGACTAATGAATGAAATATAAATCAAGGCAAATAGCCTAGAAATGCAAGAGGTGCTTACACACATATGTACATATGTGTGATTCTAGTTTACTTCTAATCAGTGATGAACTGTTCTGTCATATCTACCTATCATCAAAAAAATGAGCAAATAAATTCCATTAAGAAGTTCCATCTACCCAGATGAAAAAATCTGCTTGTTAAACACAAGAGATCCTGGGCTATGTTGGACTCACCATGGACATAATAAAATTCTCATATGTTTTAATTCATTTACGCATGCCTGCATTTAATATGCTTTGGGACCATGTCTATAATTAATATGATTTATGAGAAAGGAACACTTCAATATTGGGGGACAAGACACACATATTTTTCCCTCTATGAATGAAAAATATAACAAAATACCTCAAGATAAAAATTGTTGGTCCATAGCGTATTATGGGGAACTGAGAGAGTCCTGAGTAAACTTGGGAAGTTAATGATATCCTCTTATCTGACCCTGACACATTCGCAGCATGTAATTTACAGAAGCTCTGTCCAGGGAATCTTGACAAATGCTCCTGAGGATGTCAGGGCAATGTTCCATTCTAATGCAAAACAGATGTGGGTCAGGCAACCTCCTTCATCACCTAACACTGAGTCGCAAACTCTTTCCCCACAGAATGGCATTACCTGCTGTTGGCTCTTCTCATTTCCGGAACTTTCTCACAATCACAGTAGCCCTCTAAAGAGTGTGCCCTCAAACCTGTGACCACTTCAGCAACCTGTCTGAGAACATGACTGTGGAAAATCAAACATACACCAGCTTTGGTCCGTGACTGCTTCAGGATATGTTTGCTAAACGCTAATTGACCCTTTGGGACTTAGGAGTCTAACTATAGAAAGGAAAATCTCTATGCTTGGGCATCCTTCAGCACTTTAATGAGATGGTATTTTGGAATTTCTCTCTAATTTCCTATAAACTAAACGTGCATTTAAGGAAATACAGAGCATATCCACCCTGATAAGCATCTACACACGCAAACTTCGCTTCACCGAGCCCTAACTGCATGCGTAGTTCAATCTGAGCCTCACAAATAGCTTCCAATAAACTGGAAACCCACACGGCCTCCTTGCAATGAGTTCAACTCCGGCTTCCTGAAGAAAGGAAGTGGGATATGGTCATTCCCTTTTCCCTCCACCCAGAGTTCAGATCAGATGGAAGATGGTTTGAAATCTAGTGCTTTAATCGTGGGGCTCTGTTTAGATCAGGGAATTACACCCAAACCACAGCCAAGTGACTAGCAAGGACCTCTTTCTTCCTTTGTCTCTTGATCTGCCCTAACTAAATGTTAGCAGACAGTTTTTAGCCTTCTCTTTAAAATTAACCATCCTCCCACACACACCCCAAGTTCTTAGAGGACCGAGACCATGTGGAGGCAGAGAACAGAGGACACATCTGACATTAACTAAAATCACTTATTCACCTGTGCAAAAGCCAACCATTTTAAAGATAAATGGACCATGAGTTGGTCTCCACCTGTGTTATCAATCACCCATTACTTCCTAGGAAATGTTCCTTTAAACCTTGGTAGTTTGCTGTTCAACAAGTTATAAATATAGCCATGTAGCATTCACAGAGGCGAAAGTAAGAAATCCTGCCTGAGAGTTAGGGGAGAGTTGACCCTGAGGGTTGGGAGGGTGGTCCACAGAGGCACACAGACTGGGGATCAGTTCCACAGGGACCAACCAAGCATGAATCTCAGAGCAGATTATACTAGGTTAACTAGAACCTTCTAAGTGCAAGCTGTTTCAATGACACATGAGCATTTTGTGAGAAGAAAAAAATAGAGCCATTATTTCGGTAAAAGACACCTCTGTTAGTTCAGCACTAAGAACCGGCTATATAGAGTCTCGTGACCAAAAAAAAAAGATTCCCTTCTGTCTAGAAATACTAACATGTGATTCCACAAAGCACACTGTATATGAATGTGCATTTGAATGCACATAGGTATGTAGGTACATGTGTATTCTCATACATGTAGGGAGCAGAGATTGATGTTGATGTCTTCCTCCATCACTCTTCACCTTATTTTTGAGACATGGTCACTCCTGGAAGCTGAAGCTCGCAGATTCAACTAGACAGTCTGGATGGCCTGCAAGCCCCAGGACCTACAGGCATATGCTATAGTGCCTAACTCTTGACTCAGATCCGCATGCTTGGACAGCAAGACCAGTGAGCTGTCTGTCCCATCTCCAACATATGCACAGTCTCCTATGTTAAGTGAAAGAAGCCCAACTTCCCACATTCTCAATTACATGTGGAAGTTCAAAATTCTAACTAAAAAGTAAAAAACAAAACAAATAAACAAACAAAAAAACAGAATAGAATTTACAGAAAGGTATGAGAGAAAGGCCAGGAGGACAGAAGGATACAGAGAGGATGGATCATGGGTTCACAGGTCCTATTTGATATAAAAAGTAACAGAACATTCTAGGGCATGGTAGGATAATTACAGTTGTCAACAAATAACTGAGTATTTCAAAGCTAGCTGTTACCAATTCAAAGAAAAAGGGGGTATAAGAAAACCAATTACCCTGATCTAAGCACTGCACATTTTCTGCGTGTATTGAAGGACCACAGGAGAGGGAGGGAGGGAGGGAGAGAGAGAGAGAGAGATGTTTTTCCAATGGTGCAATCTTAAAAAGTCTCCCAGCTGGATACCTCCATTGGTCATTGGGACATTGCAATCACTAGTCTCAGAAAAACCAGTTTACTAACCTCAAGCAGAATGCCTGGAGCAATTTTTAAATATTGTACTATATACTGAAAAATATACACCTCTGATGAAACCCAGACAGATCCTTTAGGGGAAGGGGGAAAAAACAAAAACAAAAAACAGTACACAACTAATGACTGAATCAAGTCTTCTGTGCTCGCAACACAGAGCATACATTCAGCCCGTAATTGAATAAATATGCAAGTATTCTGATTTCTCTAGATATTGCCATTTCGCAAATGCAGTAATAAATTAAAAGCTTTACATCGCATTCCAACCGCATATAAAGGATTGATTCAGACCATAGGCCTCGTGTGAGGACCTAGCACGGCTCTTCTGTATACTGCTCACTACAAAGACAAACTTTTCATCCTAGTAACTTAGTCATAAACTAAGCAATGGCACTCGATTTTTCTTCTGCTTTTCGTGGCTAGAGGAATTCAAATGAATCTAAAAGACCACAGGCCATTGTCTAATTTGTCTAATGTACAGAACTGACAAAATTGCTATTGAAATCAACTCAGCAGATACACAAAAATGAACTCAGCAGAAAAGTTTTGTCTTTGGCTCTCTGGGATCATTGATTCCTGATGCTGTCATTGGCTGCCATTTCCTCTCGGTCTATGAAAAGGAGGTTTGGATCAACTCACTGTTATTCTCACAACTATCCAAATCTACATAAGTCTAGAGGCTACAATGAAAGTCAGCATAAGCCAGGGTCCTCCTCGTGTTTTTAAGGGTAGGGACCTCTGCCTGTAGAGCAAAATTCAAGGTACCAGGTCAGTGGCAGCCTGTATGTATTCGGCAAAGGAATTAACGGCAGCATATTTACTATGGAGCTGACGCCCCTCACCCCCCATCAGAATATGGCCTGCTGGAAATACACAAATGACCCAGAGCTCTTCTGATGTAGCTGAAACAGGCTCATTTATGATCGTAAACAGCCTTGAGTCTTCGTAAACACACAGGGCTTCTCAGGCCCTGGGAATGAGCTCGTGGGCCAGTTTAGAAAAGAACCAGAAAGATGTGGGGGCTTTTGAGAGCCAGCCACTTTCATACGGAACGTGTCTCCATCCCAGCTTTGTTTGACACCCAACAAATCTCTTTAATCAGAACCACCCCTCTTTCCTCCACAGATGAGTTTCTGGAAAGTGTGAAGGAAGGAAGTGGCTCCTTTGGGGACTGGGTTAGTGTGGCCGACCACCTGCTTGTCTGGTTCTTCTAAGCAATAAAAGGTAAGCCGAGGGTACAGAATCGGATCAGCAATCTATGTGTCCAATGTGCCAAACAAATGGCTTGTCAATAACAGTAGCCTCAAATAGCTTTTGAATGTATCCCCAAAAATGTCCAGAAAAAAAACAGCTCTCTTGAAATGAGAGCTGCCTGTCCTAGCAAATCCAATCTTACTGTGTTTACCTGAAACAGCACAAAGGGGAAGTACACAAAGAAATTCCTACACATGATTATAAGATTTTCATTAAAACTTATGAAACAGAAAAGCAGCCACTGTAACTATCTTTAATAGTTTATTTTAATGACCATAGTCCATCCATATAATAAGCTGGCCTGTGGCAAGTTCTTCTTTAGATCGTAAGAACAAGCCACCACCATCCTGCCTTGCTGCTAAAGAATGTGGGATCATAATTAACTCTGTGTCCAAAGAAAAATACAAGCAAAATCCAAAGCAGTCTTGACTTTAATGTATACATATTAACACTTAGCTGCTTCACCTTAATGTTTCAGTGCTAACAAATGTTCGTCAAAAGCAACTGCATTGAGCGATTGGAATCTAATCTGAAATGGGACCATGCACGATAGTCTAATACATATATGCATGAAACAGAGAAACTGCCTAATAAGCATAACTGACACCAAATATGCAATTTACATACATTACACACTAATAATCTCAATTTTTTAACATTCTTCTTTAAAAGCAACTAGATGGGTTTGAGGTAAAGGCTTTCTTTTGTGAAGTATGAATAAGGACAGAAGTCGATCTTGGCATCTTACACCATCAATCGCCATCTCGTTAGTGCAAAGATCCTTCCATTTTTTTTCTAGTTAGACTCCAGGCCTGGGATCTCAACACTACAAGTGTGTGACAGCTCAACCAGACTTAGATGGATGATCAACAAATATGATGAGATCCACAGACCGACCCCTTCTTCTGGATGTGCTGAGTGCCAAGGGGACAGCCAAGCATTTTCAAGCTGTTACACAATTTTTCATGAGAAATGTTCCCCCTTGGTAGATTAGCCATAAAACAGGACAGGTGTATGGGTTATTTTATTTCATCTTACCCAAGACCTGGACAAAATCTGAAAGGCGGCCTCTGGGTGTAGCTTTGACCTCAGGATTGGTTAGTAACAGTTAAATGCTTTCTAAAACAAAATCTTTTTTGTAATTTAAGCCTATTTTCTTATTTTGTCATTGGTTTCACTCATAAGTGAGAATGAAACCCTGTCTGCTCTAAACATAAAATGTGCTCATAATGACCCAGATTTATACCAAATGTAGTCTTAAGTGTTGCTGGATTGAGTGGGTCTCAGAATTTATGGCCTCTGAAGTTGCAAACAGGACTTCCTCCCTTTAAGAAGGAGGGGGCTTTAAACTGAGTGAAGAAAAGCCTCTTGCATATCAAATGGCTCCATAGGGAAAAAAAACACTCAATGATATAAGAGTAAATGAATCAAAAACATATGGATCAAATGTTCCCTAAAATACACAGTTTGAAAAATTAAGGAGAAAAAGTGCTTGACAAAAAATGTGTTTTAGGTTTGACCAAACCCAGAACATTTGAAGAATCATTTGCAATTGTTGATGAACCCTAAATGCTGCCAAGCTGACCCATTTTCATAGATGACAGAGCAACAGAGAATTTCCCCAGGCCCCCTGCAACCCAGTGACAGTGCATTTTACTCAAGAGCTTGTTGGAAGCTGTCGACAAATACTGCAAAGTTTATAGAAATAGGTAGAGGTGGGGCATGAAATTATGCAAGCTTGTTAATCTAATTGCCCATGTTGGGGGTGTTGGCTATGTGTGTTTTGGAGGTGGGGAACCACCCAGGGTAGTATTTCATGCAAAGGAAAGTTAATTAAAAGAACATGGGCCACATGTTAATGAGCCTCATGTCTTGAGCGTGTGGCAATATTTCCTTGTAATCCTACTTCCAAGTTAGTGTCCCCTGTCTTGACCACACGTGTACAAGATACTGAAATCAGTTTCTGGGAGCAGAAAAGGATATCAATGATCAGTGTGCATATGGGTTCTGTATGGTCCTTGCAGAAAGAGAATATAACATTTCAAAAGAAGGTTGCTGCTACCAGGGGAAGTTCTCACTAGAGTGAGTTGGGTGGCCTTCTCAGGGCACACTGGATCCTCATTCTGAGCCCCATCTCCTGGAAAGGTTATATATGTCAGACAACTATTCAGAAGGTAGGAAATATTGAAGTTTTAACCTGCCCTGCTCCTGTCCATCTCTGAGAATCTTATCTCAAGTGTCCTGACAGATCCAGCCTTTACTAGCAAATGGAAGGCTAGCCCCTCCATTTATGAAAACATTAGACCAGGCTCACAGGACAAGCAGGTCAAGGGTAGTGCCAGAGAAACAAAACTGTGTGACTCATGTTCCAAGAAGAATAACAAGGGGAGGGCAGATAGAGAGAGGGTAGGTATCATTTGGAAAATGATGTGTCCATCAATTCCTTATCAAAAAACTAGAACTCGATCAACCAGAGTGGCTCACATCTGTATTTCCAGCAATGGAAGACTGAGGCGGAAAGAACGCTGCTAGTCCCAGGCTCACCTGGTATAGAGCGAGACCTGATGTCAAGAGGGGGGAATAAGCAACGAAATGAAAAGCAAGCAAAATACTAGAAAATCATTACACATTGGTTCTCACACATTCTATTTCCTGCCAGTTTTAGTAGGCAACAAGATGCCAACACTGGTGATACTGGATAAAATACACAAATAGTTTAAATATGCTGAATAGATTCCACCGACAAGAGCTACAATGAATTGGCCACAATAATTCAAAAGAACATTCCAACAGATGGAAAATCTATACACTACCATCTATCTCAGTTTTTAGAAAGGCTTTAGATATAAAAAGAACCCAGGTTCAAGGTACAAAAATATCATGAGTGGTTTTCCTGAAAGAACTTCTATACAATCAGCATGGAATATTTTTATTACTGGTAGGAAATAAAGATAAATGAAAATCAATCAGACTTAACAAAAAAATTCTAAATTAACTTAAATTAAAAACATACATTCAGGGGCTGGAGAAAAGGCTCAGCAATTGTGAGCACTAACTGCTCTTGCAGAGAACCTGGGTTCGGTTTCCAGCATCCACATGGTGACTCACAAATGTCTGTTACTCCAGTTCCAGGGGATCCAACACCCTCTTCTGGCCTCTGCAGACACCATGAATGCATGTGGTGCACAAACCTCCATACAGACAAAACACACAGACACGTAAAATAAAATGAATAAATCTAAAATTAAAAAACTAAATTCAATCTCCAGCACTGAAGAAAAAAAAAACCTTAGGAAACCAGTCTCTGTTAATGTTTTCAAACGTGACTAAAATCCCGTCTCTGCTTTGTTTTGAAGAGTACTTCTTTTCCATTCAAGACAGATTAGATCCTAAACTAGCAGTCTGGAATCCCAGATTCTAATTCCAACCCCCTTCCACTAATGGTGGATTACAACCTCTGGCTCTGCCATTGAATTACCTGCTAAATAGGTGACAAGATAGGGTGGAGGAAGAATGGTGAATAAGAGAAGTGACGTCACACCAGTTCTGTTCTTCGGATCACATGATCCAACCAATGTGTTAGTAATGGGGTCTCTGTAACGCAGAAACCACAGGACCATCGATCGCTGTCTTCTTATTTTCCTCTCAGGTGCAACTAAACCAAGTTGTTAGAATTGCGCTTGTCCTAACTCCCTTTAGACTAATGTCTAATAAAGCCAGACCACCAAAACCCTGTAGACGTCTTTTACCTCAACAGAAGCATTGTTAAGAAGCAATGAGTCCAAAGGGCTGTAGAAATCTGAGGTCTAGTCTCCATTTTCTCCTCCATTATTTTATAAACATGTCTGGATGGTGCAGATCCACTCCCTCCCTGTCTTGTCCTCGACTTGAACTGAGTGAGGGACACTGTTCTTTCCTTTCTGACTCTTTGGGAATGTTGTAAGAACTAAGTAAGCATGGAACCCTACGGGTGGTCTATAGCAGAGACATAAAGCACACTAGTTAATCACAAATGTGAGTACGGAGCTGATGTAGTATAGAAGATGAAATAAAGAAATACAGGAGTGGAGTTGCCTGTGAGATTTTTCCATTGCTCAATATGAAGTGACCCCACCCTGGCACCAGCTCTGGAGTCACTGACAGCTGAAAACCAGCAAAATTCTTGAAGGTGAGCTTTAATGGCCAGAGACCAATTTCTAACACACCCACTTAAGTAATGCTGCTATAACATTATTCCCAGACCACTGTGCGCAAGAGATTAACCAGTTTGCATACAGAGTTCAAGTTCGTATTATTTTCATTATGACTGAAGTTTACAAGACCCCGTGATGGAATCCTGCCTCTCACAGAAGCAGCTCCGGTCACACATTACTCCCATGGAAACTTTCAACCAAATCCAACCATGAAAAAGGGGGCTGGAAAGATGGGTCAGCAGTTAAGAGCGGGCTGCTCTTCCAGAGGACCCAGGTTCAATCCCCAGCACCCACATAGCAGCTCACCCTGCCTGGAACTCCAGTTCCAGGGGATCTGACACCCTCGCACAGACATACCTGCAGACAAAACACCAGGACACACGACAATAAATAAAATGAGCAAAAACTAGCTTGCTGTTTTCTGGCCTCCGAGTGGTGATGCTAAAACTTACAGACCCGTTCCATGCTACTCCTAATCTCTGGAAGAAGTTTCCACAGGAGAAATCTGAGTGTTGCAAAGCTGGCTGTTTTGGCAGAAGCCTGTCATTGTCATGTGAAATGGCATCCCCAAATGCCAGTACTTAGAAACCAAAGGAGCTGAAAGTCTTGTAGGAGGCTTCCATTGTTTTCATATTATTTTCCTGCTGAGGTTGAAAAAGCAGCCTCTTACTTTTCTTTCTTTCTTTTTTTTAAGCCCAGGGTGTGCTATAGGAATCTATAAAACTTAATTACATTTACTCTTACAAAAAAGGATTTATGAACTTTTGCCTTGAGGCGGAAATGTTTATTTCATTGCCTTTGCCATCCAGTCTTTTCAACTCCCGTGGCTTTGAACTTCTCAGCTGCTCGAAGTTATCACCGTTACACAGAGTACAAGAGCTCCACTCCCAAGACGCACACCACAAGTTGAAGAAGCCGGGAAGGCGAAGATATATGAGTCGTTATTTTGGCCACCCTTTGTGCCATTAAAATCTCATTTTCTGCCTATTAGAATACCCTCTCGGTGCTTAGGCAGCGGTGATAGCCCGTGATTAGTGTGTAATTGAGTATAATTGTCTTTTCACTTTTCATTTGTGTCATTCTGAGCTTCTCTCTGTTTTTCTAACCACCAAGAGGAAAAAGGAGGAAGAGAAAAGATAAAGCTGTTAAAAACTCTCACTCTCAGCCCCAAAGAGATCCTCGATTGCAATTATAGATTGCAATCCCTTTGTGACATTTCTCCAAATTTAGTGGGTGGCTCTCCTCGCCACCTGGGCCAACTGCTCTCTCTCTCTCTCTCTCTCT
>LOJH01022817.1:0-12500 GCA_001685095.1 Ellobius talpinus
AGACATACATGGATCTAATCTACATTGGAAGAAGAGAAAGACAAGATCTCCTGAGTAAATTGGGAGCATGGGGACATTGGGAGAAGGTTGAAGGGGAGGGGAGAGGCAGGGAGCGAAGCAGAGAAAAATGTAGAGCTCAATAAAAATCAATTAAAAAAAGAAATCTCAAAAAAATGGAGGGCTGGTTGTATCTGCAATTGTTCTCAAAGTGTGATCCTCAGCCTCATTAGCGTCACTTACATGCTCATAAGAGGTGAAAGTTCCGTCATCTTGCCCAGGTGTTCTGCTCTTTAGCATGTCTCTTCTAAGACGTTAAATGGCATAAAAAAATAAAAATGCCATGTACTTAGGTATTCTTGGAAAGTTGTAGAAATCTTTGAGGATTTTAAAATCATTTTGGTATGTTTTCCTACTTGGTGATATTGGTATGGTGGCAATTCTTCTATTAGTCCATCAATTTTTTCTCAGAATCTCATGAATTTCTCTATGCAATATAAGAAGACAATAAAAAAAAGATTTCCTGTTGTAAAAACAAATTCACAGTAGTGAAACTTCACTATAAAAAAGATCATTGTAGTCAAAAGAAAATATCTTCACGGGCTTTCTTGAAACCACAGATTAAACCCTGTGACTCACTATAGTTCTCTTAGTTCTGTGACAGGAATCCAAACAGTTCCCATCTTTATTGCTAATTGACTTCAGCCATTGATTTTCCAATGGAGTCTTCTAGTCTCTCTGTTGTAAAGTCCTCCAGTTCCCCTAAAGATGTTGGTTCGCAGTTACGAGCACCCTTGCTCTATTGTGTTGTTGATATGGGCCTACTGCATCATTCACCAGACAGACGGACAGTCCACATTTTTATGTCAGTGTTGTCTGAATTACTCATTTGTGACAAGTGTAGGCATGGTCTTTGGTCAAGATCTGGGGAATATTTTTGATTGGAAAATTGAATAAATTAATGAAATGGCAATTGAAAGAATAATATACTGTGTTGGCAAATAAGAGCTCCAACAATGGACATATCAGGTGTCATAATTAACTCTGCCTTCCTGCTTATGTTAATAGTACTAGAATCTATAAAGCTTTACTCAAAGGGGCACTTTTGACAGCTACAGCTACAACACAGAACTGTGCAATAGTCACCTCCTAAAGGACCTTGAAAGATAAAATGAGCCTAAATTCTTATAAATTTCTTAAAAAAAGACATTCTCAAATTTCTGTTATTGGGAAACCAGAGAAATATTTTCTTTACCTTTCTCTGCACTGACACTTGAAAGATTATAACAAATCTTACCAGTTAGCTATATCTTGCTCTTCAACAATAAAGATTATATTGTACTTCCCCTTAATGTCAATCCTTAAACACTATTTTAGTTTTCAACCTTCTCCATTACTTTTAAGTCTCACCAATCTGTTTGAAATTTGTGTTTTATTTCTTTTTTTGTTTGTTTGTTTGTTTTTTGTTTGGTTGGTTTGGTTTGGTTTTGATACAAGGTCTTTACATACTCCTGGGCATCCTAAAATTTACTATGTAGACCAGGTTGGCCTCAAATAGCAGAGATTGATCTGTCTCTGCCTCCCAAGCAATCAAACTAAGAGTGTGTAACACTATGTATGCCAGATATTTTCTTTCTATAAAGAGGTATCTTTCAAATTTTCCAGACCAAAGTCTTTCCTATAAAGTTTCTTTTTTGTTGGTGTTATTAGTTGTGCTTACTCTCCTACTGGTTGACAAGAACAGGTCACTTAGTGACTCATGGCGGGGGGAGTCTCTGTCCAGGTTTTGGTCCAAGCAAGTATGGTTGATATTGGGCCACTTTGTCTCCAGAAGACTCTAATACTGTATAGTGGCTTTTTCCTGGATACAAAGGGAGAAGTTCGGGCTTCAGATCGTTTAGGTGGAGTATCAGTTTACTATTCCAGAATTTCTGGACCCGAGACTCAACAAATGTCCATAATAGCAGGACCCACTCAACAATTACTGCCCTCAATTCTTTAGGTCTCCAAACACACTTGAGTTTCAGAAATCCAGTCAAGTGTCATGCTTGTAGAAATTACAATAAATATGGATAGAAGGGGGAGAAGAAATGACAATACATATAATTTCAGCCATGAATATTATTAGTCACTAATTATATACTCTTTTGTCCCAGAACGTCTTAGTGAGAACATCTATAATAATTAATTTAAGGACAACAGCCCTGAGTCAGGTAAAGCATTTCAGAATAAATATATATTCAAAATGATATTTAATGAGCTAAGAAATGATTCTGTCTCTCGCTGTGCATGTCTGTGTATATATAAGAGCTCTTATCATGAAATTAAATATGGAATTTTGATATAGAAAGCCTATACATATTATTTGTGTATGCCCATCCCAAGTACATGTGCCCCCCAATGGCAGCATAGATATCATGTTCATGTATTAACTTCTCAACCAGTAAAAGAAATTTTAGAAAAAAAGTAAGTTTTGAAATACGACTTAAACTTCAGTCCTGGAAAATAATGCTTTATAGGAATTTTTTTTACTTGAAGTTTTTCTTTTATTACTGTTTTGTAAGCCAGTTGTTTCAGTATTAAAATGTTCAAAAGCAGCCATACATGTGTTGTTTGTGAAATCACCATGTAAACCCAGAGAAACATGCAAGCTCTGAGAAAACCTGTATGAGCCTTTCTTATACCTTAGGCTGTTCTTCAACATAGAAACTGCCTATAATATTATTTTTCAATAGGAATCTTGGAGGAATGGATATTGTTATTTTTTCAAAGATTTTTTTTATTTTTTATGTTTTTTCTTTCTTTTTTATTATTACTTAAAAAAATACCTATCCAAATTCTCACTCCCTCCCCTCCTCCCAGTCCCCTCCCTCTCCTTCCACAGGCCCTCCCCAAACCCCTCAAACCCTAAGGGAGTGCCATGCCCTGTGGAAAATCCAAGGCCCTCCCTACTATATCTAGGCTGAGCAAGGTTTACACCCAAAGAGTATAGGATCCCATGAAGCCGGTATCTGCAGTAGAGACACATCCCACTACCAGTGGCCCCTCAGTCTGCCCCAGAGGGGCTTGGGTGTTCCCATGCTCGTTCACTCCCAGTCCAGTTGGAGGTGGTGAGCTCCCATTAGCTCAAGCAAACTGTGTCAGTGGATGACCCCCTCATGGTCTTAAATTCCTTGCTCATTCTCTCTCTCATTCCTTCCACTCTTCAACTGGATCTTGGGATGATTTTTTTTTAAATAGCCAGAATTAAGAGATTTAACTTTAGAATTAAATTAGTTAAAATACCTTCTTTGAGAAAAGTATAAAATGTAAGATACAAAACACCTGATTGTGTACTTTGTCTTTATGAAATGTGTGAATGACCTTTTGGGTCTTACTCAGAATGAAACGAAGGGGCAGAAACTGTAGAAGGAAGTCACATTTCTGTAGCCTAGCAAAGAGCAGCTTGTGAAAGAGCCAGCTGGTTTTTCTTTAATCCTCTCTCATCTTCTATTCTTTTTGTTGTAAATGTTGTTACTAACTTATTTTGTTGGTATTAAAAAAAAACTGTTGTTATATCCATGTTCAGTTATGAGAAAAAAATAAAGAGCCCTAAATCCTGTTCAATTTGTTACTAGACATCTTCCAATGAGTATTTTTCTAAGGGTCTGTGACCTATGACAAGCAATGAGTGATCTGCTGTATATAAAAGTGTTGTTAAACTAAGACTTTCAGAATCAGAATCTTTGAAATTTGTCTTTGTCTATGATTAAGTGGTGCAGCTCTCTAATGGCACATGCTTTGCATTACTGTGTCAAACTCCAATCCTGTCCTCTGGGAACAGTGGCCGGAAGAGTTCTGACTCACTGGGATTCTTCAAAAATAAAATTTATAAGCAAGAATTCAGTCTAAAAATACACCTGAATTCTAAGATACGCCCTTTCTCTAAATGTCCTTATGTATCAACTCTCCATATTCACTATTATGTATTATTTCTACCCAGAAATATCAGTATGACCCCAGAAAAGTTTTTAGTTTTTTGAATTATTGAGATGCCTATGTAAAAATCAGTAATAGATTTGATGACATAATCACTCAAATCTCCAAAGGTCAGACATTCATAAATACAAGGCTGGTTCTTTTTTTTTGGTGTGTGTGTGTGTGTGTGTGTGTGTGTGTGTATTTATGCTAAAGTTCAGAGTTTGCTAATTGGTGCAATCAGAGAGCAATGGTTCTGTGGCTCCTACAGCAGTCCACATACTTAAATTAGAGTACAAGTTAGATACAGAGTGTGAAGTATTCATTACCTATTAAAACCGAGAGATGCTGCAGAGCCATAACGACACTTAGGCAGTCGTTTGTGGGCTATCTGCTCTAGCCATACATGGGATGTAGCATTGCCATTTGGGCGTTGACTTATTTACCCTCCAACAGACAAGGCACAAAACTAGTCACAGATAAAGGGGAGAAAATACAGGTGTCTCATTTGCAGCCAGTTTATTACAGGGCTTGGAATTTGAAGAATTATATCAGCAAAGCAGTTCAGCATCGAAACAAAGGATTCGAAGGTGTGAAGCAAGAATGAAGACCTGTAGAAATGGTGCTCATTTTGTGACATCAGGCTCTTTAAGAAGCACCCAGTTCTTTACACTTTAACCCTCAAAAAATAGAAAGGCTACAGTGCATTGATTCAGTTCCTGCTGATTTAGGAGCAGACACCTGCCAATTTACTTATTTTTTTCTACCCATGACTAGAAGTGTGCAGTAGCCTTCCTCCTGTTGTGTTGGTGCTGCTAAAGATTTTGTCAGGACAGCACTGCTGTATTTACATAGGTGTGACATGAGGTGTACAGGACAGCAAGCAATCAGGAGCTTCAATCTGTCTTACAAATTTCCCTGGGCTCATATTATCCCTGTGATTGTGCTCAGAGCTTGAAATTTTAAAATGAAAAAAAAAAATCCTGGTAGTAGCAATCACCATTTTTTTTTTCTGTAATCAAGTCCATACTTCTTTTCATATTCTTTTGTTGGATTGCTTTTCTCTGTTTATTGTTGTTGCTAAACAAGGTGAGGCAACATTTCACTATGATGACTTCTTCTGCACTAACAAAATCTTAAACGCAGTCACTCTTTTCTTCCCGCTATGTGCTATCAAATCCATCTTTGTATGGGAGGCACAAACTAAAATGAGTAAATTGCCCTTAGTAGGTAGTACTCTTTTCTTGACACTAGGAAGTAAATTGTCAAAGAGTTACACAAGGTTTTAGCTGCATGGGTCCCATTGACGTTAATGGGTCTTACAAGGAAAACACCTCCCACGCAAAGCTTAGGAAAGAAGGGTTAGTTTTCGTTATGGTCTCCACTATATTTTCTGTTGTCAAGCCTTGAACACACACTCCTCACACATTTCTCTGTCCTCCCTTTCTTTAACTATATACCTCCAAAATATAAATCTTAAGCCTTTCTTTAAGCATCTCCATAGACATACTGTCAACACACTCCACTATCAACATCATTTCCAGAGTGCTGTAATTAAACATTTCATTCTTCAATTACTCAACGCCAAACCAAAACTACTATTCAGTTAATGCAACTAGATTGGAAAGCTTATTGCTGTGGTTTTATGGAATTATAATAAATGCACTAAATATATTAAATTTATTTTTTATAAATTATTACATGTGAGTTGGATAGTTTCTAATCTTGCACAGAATCTTAAATAACAAAAATGCCTAAATTACATTATTTTGTACATTAAAATATTCATGAATACTATTACAATCATTATTATTTAAGCCTTGACTGTTTTTTTGCATTTCCTGGCAGTTTCATAGGACACAAGAAGCCTATAATATTTTGGAACTGCAGCATGCATTTCAAGGCAGTTATAATCACTTGAGCATTAGTTAGCTAAACTGTTTCATACACCAACTAGAGAACAACATAATGAGAAGCTTGATATTAGTTCCTGGCAAACTGCATCCATGATTCCATAATGTCTGGAGACAGCAATTCTACAACTGTCTGATGTCACTCTTCAATAACACATTGCAACACACACACACACACACACTTTAAGTTTGTACTAATTCTTTCTCCATTAAGTTTGGATTGTGAAGAAAGCCAAACTAGGCTGCTTTGAGCAAGATTTTTATGAGGGTTTGGTTCTGTATAGAATTCACAAAAGGCCCAATCTTTGTGCCTACCACTTTTTTTTCATTACAGTGGCATTAATTACTAAGCATGATGCCAAGTAATTGGCAAGGGAGTGCTCCGTGCTTATTTATCTGATACCTTTATCCTATGCTTCTGGCTTCTCTCCTTTGCTGCACTTTTACAAAAGATTAACAGGGTAGGAATACAAAGAGCACTTTGACAACCCAACTTACCTTGAATTCTTTGCCTTATTTCAACCCATACCAATCAAAAAGGATTTGCACTAAACTCACACTAGCCAACATCATAAATACAAGGAAATGAAGCCTAAAACAAAGCTAAAACTTCATTATTCTAGAAGCAAATTATTTACTTCACCAAACCTCCCAGTTCGTTCTTATAACTATGGTTTCATTGTTTCTAGAAAGCTCTATGGGAACCTGTCATAAAGATCGAGCATATAAGCAAACATCCTGAAATCTCAACAGTAGAGGCATCTCAAAAACGTACCAAGACATATTTTTCTCAATTTATTTTTATTTGCCCCCTGCTATTATCAATTGCTACTGTTCTATCTCTATGTTGATCATGACAAAAGATATGTTTTTCATAAAATAACATGTTTGGACATAATAACGAGAACCTCGGTTCCCATCTTCGCGTTGCAGAATAGCACGGCTTGTGCTGTACAGGCGCAGTTGGCTGTCCAAGGACCCTGATGCCAAATTGTGGAGGATATTCTTGTCGCTATGACAAATTGCTTGCTGGTGGGCTGTGCAGAGTGTTGTTCTGGCAGCATCAGAGTTGTCTACGTGTCTGTCACTTGGTTAGGCTGCTTCAGTCTTAGGTGGTTCCACCCCCACCCCCTTTCCTGTTTCCTCAATGCATTTCTCAGACTTACCTTTGCTTCTCAGTGAATGGGGACTTAAACAGTGGGCCTACTGAAAAGCCTTCCAAGTTCTCGGCACAGGTATCTGTAGGGTGAGAGGAGGAATTTTTTTCACAGTACCATGCTTGTTTTCCATACAAACCTACAGGCTGCCATTACAGCCACCCACATTCCGGTTGGCAACGCACTTAGGCTCTGAGAGCTTTAATGAATCCAGACAAAACTGAACACTTCTGACACGCAGGAAAGCCATGCATTTTAATGATATGGTGCAGCATGATTTGTTTCTTTAATCTGTAAAATATTAATGGTCAATATTTTTATTAACAATTTGTTGAAAATATTACTGTGTGTTTTATCTGTTTACTTTTAAAACTAAAGATTCTTGCTTTTCATATTCCTTATATTAAGTGTTCCTTCAGTAATAATCTACGTTAAGAAACAGAAAAAATGTAAATGAGTGGACAATTCTGTAAACAAATTGGCCTGCAAACCTACTGCAGGCAATCCCAATTCTATCTGTTGACTACCTACGAAGGCATGTAATTTAATGCCACCAGATAATTTGTGGGTAAAATCTAGCCAGCTGACACGTGGAGATAAATAATAAATAATACTCCTATTTCATTACTGAGTTTGTAATTAAGTACAAATATAAAGGGCTTTTAAGAACCTTAAGGAATACAGTTTTTAAAAATTGTTTTGCAAAACTAAAAAGGACAGGGTAATAATTTTTTTTAAAAAAAGCAGGTATTTTCTTAGTCCACAGAATGATGGTGAAGCCTCTCTCTGAGACACATTCTGTAATGTTGGTGTATCATGTGTAAAAGAAGCTAATGGAACTTTTCACAAAAGATAATATACATTGGAATAAAAGGAAATGAACAGGCTTTTAATCTTATGTGGGTAAAATGTTTGTTTTTACTGCTTTCGAATATAAATGTACTTATTGCTCTGCTTGTTCAAACTGTAGCCCTGTATTAAGTGGACTTTAAAGTTCTCTGGAATACTTTAAATATAGAAGATTTGTTTTTAAAGAAATATATTTATATTTCTAAGTGTGTGCATGGATGCATGCCTATGTGTGTGCCTGTATGTGTGTGTGTGTGTGTGTGTGTTGGAACTTAGAAAAAAATAAAAGGTATTTAACAGCCCAACTCCAAGGGCACAAAGGTGAAAATTTCATACCAAGGTGATACTTGAATTTGGGTGGGTTTTTTGTTTTTATTTTGTTCTGTTTTGTTTTTTTTTCCATGATTACTGATAGGATGTGTCAGTTCTGAGGACTGCATGAGTATTTCCAAAACTCAGTATATCAAATTATCTTTCCCTGATGGCTTTGCATCTTGCTGTATTCTCTAAAGCCTAGCAGCACACATTTTCTGATTTTCGTCACTTAGTAGCATTCAGTGTGAGGCTATTGATCCTAAAATTGCTAGGATTTTCTGCGAAGGCTGCTTGTTGGCTCTGCACTGTTGCCACTGAAGTGGTTAAAGCTTTGTTTGTTTGTTTTGTCTTGAATGGCTCTTAATGGATTAAGCTTTAGGCTTCCACCAAAGCAGTAACTGATTGCTAAAGTCACAAGGAATAAACTAACCACAGGGTGTGTGTGTGTGTGTGTGTGTGTGTGTGTGTGTGTGTGTGATGTCACTGTATAGTAAATTACACACTCTATGTTCTGAAACCAAGATAGTATAATATGTGCCAAAGAAAATATTTCTTACTACATATCTTTAACAAGTCTATCTCTCTAACTGGTCATAAATTATATTAACAGGTATATCAACAGATTAACTCTATTTCCTCAAGACTAATTAAATTAACTATATAATGACCCATAGCTACTGAGATAGATCACCGTACCGTAGTTTCAGGGTTACAATGTACTATGAAAATAATGTGCCATTATCTGTTGATTGTAGAACTGCTTTTCATAATTTACTATTTAAACCTTCAAAGCAGTTAGTGGTACATTAAAGAATATACATATTAATATTAATAATAAGAGTATATATATATATACTCTTGTCTTCATAATATTGTGCCTTGGTTCTGAGCTATCATAATTAAGTTTTGGCTTAAGTGTGGTATTAAGTAGGGGATTAATGAGTTGATGAGTAAAGAAACACCCATATCTGGAGAAGCAGATGGAAATGCATTAATTTATGTGACTATTTAATACAGTGCCAGCTCCTCTATAAGAAGGCCTTATTCAATGTCTTGATATCAATATACAGTGACTCTAAAATCTACACTTTCAAATCGTGAAGTGTCCCTCTAGACAACTCTTAATGCATGTATGCTCAAAATGCTTCAAATTGTGTTCTCCTCTCTAGGTTTACAGAAATGATACACAAGACTACCCGTTGAGTATTATCCTCTGCCCATTTTCACAGATGGTGACTCTCTCTGATGAACTGCCTTTAGATAGGCTATAGATAGAGTAGGCAAGCCTCCTTCCCAATGAGTAATTAATGAATCTGTAAAAAAAATATATTGAACAAAAATATGACCTTCAGATTCAAATAACCCAAAATTCATTCAATAAAAAGCATTGAGGTGATAGTCATTTGGAAAGTTTTTAAGATGACTTTTCTAGAAAAATGAGCACAGCCCCTTGCCTCTTTAAATATACACATGGAATGTGGGGTTTTATAAGTAAATCATGTTGAGGTTTCCTACTATAAACATGGGAATTAAGAGCCCTCTGTTATGTCTCCGGACTCATTGTGAACATATTTGCATGTGTAAATAATGAACAGTTTGCTTTACTTTTCAGAGCATTAGCTCAATTCACTAAATTTCATATGCGCAAAAGGTTCTCAAGGGTTGCCCACCAAAGATGTGAAACCTTGCAGGAATTTTCTAATTTTTACCTCATACTTATAATAAGTTCCATAAGTTGAAATGTATGAAGGACTGTATTAAAGTCAATATATAAGCTTCAAATGAGGGTACATTTAGTATATAGAAAGAATAATGAATTCCATTTGCCTGCCTGCAAAGTCTTTGTAATTTTCAAAATTCAATTCAACATCCTGATATTTTGATGACAGAACTAGCTGCCACTGTAACACCAGAGCCTAGCATTAAGAGAAGGGCTTTTAATGAACACACTAAAAAGAAGGCAATTTTTCTCCTTGCATGTAATATTCTAATACCTAGATGAATATTCTTAGTGAACGACTAATTTGGTAATTGTGTGACAGCTCAAAAGCCAAATGTAGTTAATTTTACACACACACACACACACTACACTACACTACACTTTTAAAAACACATGTTACTCTGTCATCCCCTTTTTCTGAGTCCCTGTACTGAAATGAAAGATAAGGGGAGGTTTTGAAGGGGAGACGTCCACCCCCACCCCTTCCACTTTCAGATCTGAAGACCTAATTGACCTACTGCACTTTTGTTCCCAGCACCATATCGAAAGCAAAACAAGCGAGCTGCGGATACAGAGACTCTGGCATTCTCTTTGGTTGTAACTATTTTTCTGACTTCGTTTTCCAGTATTTTCTCCTTTCCCTTTCCCTGCTCTGTCTCATCTTCCCTGTTCACACTCTGCTGTTCCCTCTCCTGAGTGCACCAGCTAAATCCCTGCACTTCTATCATTCCTTTGTGGTGGAGAGTGGAGGAGGGGCATGGGGGGGGAGCACATGGCCTGATGCACCCTAATCTTCCCTGTTTACACCACCACCTGTGAAAGAGGAGGAAACTTTCCAGGGCCTGAATGAAAAGCTTTGGCCTCTCCTATAGACTGAGATGCACCAGGCGGAAATAGTGTTTGTTAACCCAGCTGAACTTTTGAAAGATCACACACGACAGAGGGGCTGTAGGCAACACCAGATTAACCAAATAGGAATTCAATAAATGAGATGAACTTTGCTGACCCCCTGACCTCCAAAAGTCCAAGGTTATACAGAGCCTTGGAAAGAATTGGATTATGAAGACTTTTAACATCCTAGCATGAGAGAGTAAATGGCACATTGTCAGCCCTCCATTCTACAACAGAGCTCTTTGCTTTTGTGATAAAGTGCAAACCTTTGCAAGAATGATTAACAAAGAGTTGATTCCAATGGTATTTGGGCCTCAGATATGACATTAGAAAGATAAAGCACCATTTTAAAGCATTTAAAAAAAACATGATTCTCTAAGTTGTTTTTTGATTCTTACTCAGATTAAGAAGAACCAAGCTGCAAAATGACAAAGAATGGAGGTGCAAACCATTGGATAGTCCCAAACAAACACACTGGCCAATCCTTTGTTTGGAGAACTTGGTACATAAAGATTTATTGACTCTCAGATAACAGAATTGATCTAACATTTCAAAAAGCTCCATTGCCTTTAAAATGTTATTAACAATATGAATTTTTTCTTTATTATTTTAAACTATGAAACACTGTGAAATAAATATGACAATGTTTATCTTTGTATTATTTGAATGTTCTGCCTTCTCATTTAATCTTCTATATTTTGCTTTAAACATTTACCTCCCTCTAAGAGGTTGTAAGGACTTCCCTTTTCATATCTATGCATAGTCACAATATTTAAAGTGCTAGAAATATGCCAGCATTTCCAAATCCCAGTAGTGAAGCTACATATTGGCAGTTTCCAGTGTAAGGGTATGTGTGTGTATTATTTATTAAATAAGGTTGAATTGAAACTACAGTGAAACCACGTGTCTAGCTTAGGCAGAGATATTTATAGACCTATGGCTCTGTGATAGAACTGCAGAAGGCAACGTGATCCTTTCTGTCCTGGAAACATGTGCTCTTAGGTTACTACCTCCAGCACATGTTTCTTCATATATCAGCTGTTTGTGATGACCATTTTGTGCTTTGAAGTACTTATAAATCAAAGAAATCATTGTCCATCTTTGTTGCACTTAAATCCTAATTTTTAGCAAGAATGAATAGGCCAAAATATCTCATATTTTCCATAAGATGCAGGAAATGGTCAAGTGTGATATCAGCGTGCTCTGATAGTATAAAACATGCATCCCTGATTCCTTCTAGGAGAATTTATGAACACATTTCCTAACTATTTCCCTACTTCCATATTGTATCCTATGGGTACCCAAGGGTATTACTCAGTTCTGTAGGTTCTCAGCCACATGGCTGCTGACTCATTCTTCCTAGAGGAGTAATTCTATCCAAGATAAGCTTCATTGCTACCAAAACATATTATTTTATTCTTTAATTATCATTTTGAAAACTCCAATGCATTTAAAAATGTAAAATGCATGTACTCGTGCATGTCTCTATATTCATGTACACACACACACACACACAAACGCACTCCACAAAGTATACTTTAAAACTTAAATATGGAGCTCTGTCTGGATCTCAACCATTCACTTTCCTACACTGCCTTCTGCTCTCTGTTTTTCAGGATTCAAATGAAAGGGACAAGGAAATCATATTTTGGAACCAAACAAATAGTTAATAATGTTAATATTATACATGTCAATAACACT
>LOJH01022817.1:17500-19749 GCA_001685095.1 Ellobius talpinus
AATCCCACGGACAAATAGGTAGTTGTTAATTATCCTAGCTATTTCTTTTTTTTTTAATGTGCTAACAACACGGCACGCAGAGCCTCAGATCCTGCCTGTTACCTGATGATGTCATCACAGTTGAAAAGCTGGCAGTCTGGGAAGAAGACATTATTACAGCAACTATGCATAACAAAGCATTACATGAGCATAATCCTTTATTTCCATGGTTTAAAAAAAGAAAGTGTGATATTTTGGAAACAGATGGGTTTGGCTACACGGTTACTAAACCAACTGAAATGATTTACCTCTAGTATCACTGTAAGAGAAACATAACCTTTATATTTTCCTTAGTCCGTTATCTTAAACTAATACATGCCAATTTTGCATCATCGGTATAAGACTTGGATAACAAAATACACTCTCAAAGGTCAAAACCGGTGACCTTAATAAGAACCCTCAATGAGTTTAAAAGTCATTTCTGTCTTGCAAATGTTTTGAACCGGAATCTGTGGTGGCTAAGTGATTGTTACTATTTCTTCATTTTGAGTGACAAACATGCTTGTGATTCTAGTGTTTCAATAATCTAAAATGGTGAAATACAGCACATTAGTGTCTCACATTTGAAAACTTGACTAGATCCACTTTAAGGTGAAGCATTTTGAAAACACTTTGAGGTATTGACTTTGGCTTCAATGTTGGCATATGGATGAACTTGGAATTAATTTTCATTTCATCCCTCTGCAGTTTTCTTTGGATCAAGGGCCATGGGATTGCACTGATTTCATTTGTAGGGACACTGTGGTCATTTGATTTTCTTGGTAATATTCTCCTACTCTAAATGGGTTTGCATAGCTCTCTTTGCTCCATTGTATTTTCTCAGTTTCTTGCTAAAAAAAAGGGAGCATACATTATATTTTTTAAAAGAGAAGACCCTCGCTTTCATGACCATTCATGACTGCTACCATTTCATCTGTGAATGCTCACAAAGCCATTACCTTCAGAACCTTCAAATAAACTCCAAAGACTGGCGGCTTCTGAACATGGTGATTAGCATCTAAGTATGAGTCATTTCTGAAGAGGACACACTTTAAGAGCATAAAACAGTAAGAGTTTACAAGTAACTATAAAAATTTAGGAGGCCAAGTATGAATAGCGTAATCTTTATAAGACCTATGCCAGAATGATGTGTGCAATGTGCATTCCGTGCCGTGTTCTCACACATTTGCTTTGGGTTATAGCATGTACCTTCCCTGTCACAATAGAAAAAACAATTTAAGCCAGTTGCCGAAGGATGTTCTCTGCATTTGGAGCCTTCCTATTGGTATGGGGTGAATTTTCAAGTTCTTCTAGTTCAGAGAAGGCCCCAACNTTGGTTTTATCTCAACAGCAAATGAGGGGTCATCAAAAGAAATAAATCTCTGACTGTTGGTAGTTTCTGTAAAGCTGCCTTTCATCCCACACCTGTGACAATTACCCTGTGTTAGAGAAGCTAACAAGAGTCAGGCCACAGGTCAAGGGTCGGGGCACTGTCAGAAGGAAGTTACTCTCCAGCTCACTAAATCTCTTATCATTTTCATCTAATGTGATATCCATCTGTCAATCACAGAGTGTCAACCATTGTATTCTTCTATGTTTTGTGCCTTCTTCCACAAAGAGCACAGTTCATTACTTTTCTTATAATTGAAATTTTGTCTTTAAATTTTATTTTTAAAATAAATAAAACAATGTCATGAGCATTTTAAAGAGCTAATAATTCTTATATGAAAATATAACAAGAATGACACTAAAATACTTTTCAGGTATTAGTGTTTATTTGACTGACTTAATGAACAATATGCAGCAATGGAGAAATTGCAAAGGCAAAACTTTACAACTTTGGGTGATCTTGAGTAGGCGTGGGAGTAACCTCACCCCACATATTACAGACCCACACAATGTTCTGCTAATAAGTGCATTTTAAGACATATTAAAGCATTTCAGGGGAGTCGTTCTTATGCTGGGCTTCCATTGAGTTACATATCCACTGCTGAGTCTGCTTCTGCTGTGCTGGGATGAGACTGAAGCCAGTTTAGAAGACAAAGCTGGGAAAGGTTCTGTTAACACAACTAGGCAACATGCAAATCACGAAGCCCCTTGCTGGGACCTTCAACTAGGAAATTCTTGTCTGGGAGGATCTTCCTGAAACACACACACACAAGTAAATAAAACCCTTAAGAGTCTCAGGGCTTTGAAAGAACAAGTCAAAAGTCACTAAATCACAAGGAAAT
>LOJH01022819.1:3715-13897 GCA_001685095.1 Ellobius talpinus
CAGCAGCAGCAGCAGCAGTTAGGGTGTCCACAGGGGAATAGAGCCGTACTGTTTAACTTCAGCTCCTTCCTGTTCCAGCAGCATGCTGGGCAGCATGACCAAGACAAACGCAGGTTATGTAACTGGTATTTCTCATCATCACAAGCTGCTCCATCCCATCTTCCTTCAGAGAGAAAGAAAAATAGGAAGAGAAAGAAGATGGCCCCTGAACTCAGCACAAGCCACAGGAAAGAAAATCTAGGCCTCTCACTAAAGAAGCCCAACTTCCCACTCTATTGCCTCAGGAAGGATCGCTTTTCAGAGGAGAATCAAGGGCTTTGAGCCTGGTGATCTCCAAAAGCCTCCAAGATTCCATTCCTCAGAACAACTTTGACTCTAAGATCCTCCCGGCCAGCATGGGGGGCTTATTTGTGTTTGGGGGAACCCCATTGTTCCTTAGCCAGGGTCTGTGTGCACAGGTGGTCATTAAGCACTTGCTAAAAGGAATTAATTTAGTAATCTTAACTACGTGAGCAGGCTCAGCCTTGGTCGCTCATTTCTCATCCCCAGGATGTTGTCAGGCACTGGGAGGTGAATGGCTGGGTGGTAGGAAGGAGTTTCAGAAAAGTGACTGAGCCTGTGTGGTCAGGCCAGTGTCCTCCATTGTCAACAGTTGCTCCAGGAACAAAAAAACCTTCTGCCTCTGGGACACTGCATCTCCTTACTTTTCCCAGTGCTATGACAACATACATGTAAAGCAACTTAAGGAAGGGAGAGTTTATTGTGGCTCATGGCCCGAGGTTACAGTCTATCATGGTTGGGAGGGCATGGCGTCTGATACTCAAGGCCCCTTGTCACATTGCATCCACAGTCAGGAAGTAGAGATGGATGCTGGTGCTCAGTTCCCTTTCTTCTTGCTATGCAGTCTGTGACCCTAGCCCACGGGAGGGTGACATAGGGTGGGTCTTCCCACGTCAATGAACTCATCTGGAAACTCCCTCACAGGTGATTCCGTAGGTGGCTCTAGAACCCCATCCAGTTAGCAATCAGCACTGACCATCATGAACATCCTCAAGGCGAGTTCTGGAGAGGATGAAATACTGGGTAACCCTTGAGGGTACTCAGAATTCCAGCAGGTCATTTGGGTAAAAGATGCTCTGAAGCAGGTATCAGAAGTGGGGAGGGAGAGAGCCTGGCGGTGGGCAGGGATCTGTGTTGGGAAGCAAAATCTCCCACAGTGTTCACTAATAACACCACAGCCTCTCAGAAAGGAGCTTTGGAGGCTGGTGAGGCAGGTGGGCTGAGAACTGGATTGGCACAGGAGAGGAAGGCGGGGTCTCACAGAAGCTTCTCCGGGGCTAGGGGGTGGGTTCACTACTCTAAAAAGCTGGAGACCGGCTAGAAAGACTAGAGGTCTGGAGTCCTGGGAGAGAGAATGGCTCAGGGCCATCTGAGAGGGTGTGGAGCTATGGCCCTCCAATCATTCTAAGACCCCAAGTTTACTGGCAATGACCAAGGATGTAAATAAATTTCACTGTATGGGGGTAGATGCTGCCAACACCCTCCCTGGCTCAGCGCATAGCCCATACTTTGCAGCACACTGGCCAGTGTAGGACCAAGCGCACTGTGCCCATGAATGTCCCAGAGATCCCGCCCTTAACCAAGGAGCAGTGAGGATCCGGAGGACTGGGAGATACTGGGTGTGTTTGGTTCTGTCTCCCTGACCCTCCAGCAGGATGGCTCAGGTTCCTCCCTGATGGCCCAATGAAGGCCACACCTTCACGCTTCCTTTTCATTTCTGCCCCTTGCCCACACCTCCCACCTTAGTTCCCACAGATCTCCTCCTAAAGCAGCTCCTTCAGCTTGCACCTCGCATCAGGGTCCGCTTCTGGGAAACCCAAGCTAAGAGAATTAATAGACTTCCCTCATGATACAGCTAGGGAGACTGAGGCCCGGAGAGAAGATGACTGCTCTTAGTCACCAAATAGCTGGCTAAGTCCCAGGAGAACCTAGGTGACCAGTCCCGTCCCAGAGTCTCAGATCAGCCACAAAGTCTGTCAGGGCAGAAATCGTTGTTGTCCCTGTTCCTGTTTGGACAGAAAACAAGAGGCCCCAGCAGAGAGCAGAGAGAGGCTGGGGCCCCAGTGTAGTTCTCACTCTCCTGTCTCCATGGTAACCAGGGCAGTGCCCATTTATCTGGTGTCAGCAAAACAGCTGTGGCCTTTGGGTTCAGTTGCTGGGGCTGAAATGACATATTTGCCAAATGGAGTTATTATCCCTTCTAAAAGAGGGGGAGGGTGGGTCTTTTTTTTTTCTCAGAGAAAGGGCCATGGAGTTCAGGGGTCACTCCATGTCAACATCACAGAAGTGCCAGGTCCACAAAAGGGACAGAGGAGTACATGTAGACAGAGCAACCCAGAAGTGATGTTTGAAGGGAAGGAACACATCCTTTTAAAAGCAAGTAAATCTTATCCTGGGAGGTGGGGAGTATGATCTCAGAGGCAAAAATGCTGGTTCTTTCTCCTTAAATAACCCAAGGCAGCTTGACATCTTTGTCAGTGGACAGAACAAAGGTATTGTGTGCTCAGAGAAAGAATTAACTTCTCTCTCTTTCTCTCTCTCTCCCTCCNTCTCTCTCTCTCTCTCTCTCCCTCTGGAAGGTTATGTGACCTGACTCTGGAAAAATGTGAGGAACCAGGCACGGCCTGGCTCTCTGCCAAGTTCAGTAGCCAATGCACCCCTCATGAAGACACACTCAGGGACATGAACTGACCAACTAATTATTCTGATCCTGTCCTGCTTCTGGAGTGTTTGTGAAGAGCTAGCTGCAGATTTGATCATTCATCTATTCATCCATTTATTTCATTCAGAAAGCTCAGCAAAGTTTTCTTGCCTTGCTTTAGAAACACTCTATGTATAGAACGTGGTAAACGGTTCACACTCAGCAGTGCAAGCTCACCCAGTGCACCAGAAACCAAGGCAAGCCAGGGTGGTACCACCGTAGCCGGTGAAAGGAATGGGAAGAGCTCACGGATCTGTCTGATTCAAGTGCTTCGGGGGATACTTTGAGTAAACAACAGGGTTGGCTCAGCAATTTGGCTGGGTGCACAGTATGGGGTTGTCAGGGTTCAATCAGAAAGACAACTTGGGTCCCAGCTGGACTTGTCCATCTGTTCCTGAGAAGGGGAGTGTGGGCTGAGGAAAGAAGACAAGAGACAGAAGATAGAGTCAGGAGGGCTTCCAGTGAGTACTGTAGCAAAAGCCCCTAACTCACAGTCCTTATAAACACCAATCAAAAGGGGAGGGCCAAGACTCCCATGATACAATGAACAAGCAAGCGTAATTACTTCCTTACACCTCAAACACCTGGTAACCACACCCTAAGTCAAACATCCTGTTGTCTGGTCTTTGAAGAGTAAGGCATCCAGTAGCCACACCTTTGGTCAAACATTCTGCTATTTGTCCTTGAGGAGCAAGAACAGGTTTGAACTCTCTGACCTTTAGTCAAGAAGGGATCCAAAACTATGGGCCCTCACAGAAAAGTACCTAGAGGGAGTCGTTGAATGTTGAGGGTCATCTTGGGGGAACTCAGCTCAGGTGGCTATTTATCCCAAAGGACAGTAATAATGTTCTTGCTGAGTATTGATATGAAGAGCCATTTATCATGTCCTGTTCATGTATGTGACTGACTCCTTGTCTGGTGCTGATGGAAAGGAAGGAAGGAGTTAAGCTATTAAAGATATTCCAGATTCTCTGTGTGTGCATGCGCATGTGTGTATGTGTATGCCTATGTGAGTGTGCATATGTGAAGGTCAGGGGTTAATGTCAGATGTCTTCCTGAATCACTGTCTACCCTAATTTTTCTGAGACAGGTTCACTTACTGAACCTGGACTCACCAATTCAGTTAGACTGTCTGGCCAGTGAGGCCCAGGGTTCCTTCTGTCTCCTCCTCCCCAGAGCTGTGATTATAGATGCATGTCTCTCAGCTCACTTTTATGTGGTGCCAGGGATATGAACTCAGATCTTCATGCTCATGTGGCAAGCACCTTACCCAGTAGCCCTACCACTTCCTGTTAAGTATATTCTCAATAAGAACAGATTAGGCTCTGCTGTGCCTGCTAGGAACCAGGAGGCCCAGCCGATACCAGCACCAGCATGGACCATGGGCCTAGTAGAGTGCCCATATGAGCTACTGGTAAAATTCCCCTGGTTCTCCATGATAAACCTGGAACACTTGGCATTTTAATAACCCAGCTACCAACCTTCTTTTTCAGGCCAAACTTCAGACTACTACCACCTGGATGACTGTTTCCCATCACCCCCCTGACACCTACTGGAGGGGAGAAAATGTCACAGGGTGCTTGCCTTGTTTTTCCAGGTTCTTCAGGGTGCTCCCCTCCTACTGCGGAGGCCAGGCATGGGACATGTATGTTTCTGTCGATAAGGCATGACGTAGAGAGCTCTGGAAGCAAGGGACATGAGATGATGAAATGGTCAGGGGGATTAATAAAGCTCCATTTGTTTCTGTCCTCTTGTAGCAACTGGTTATTAAAAAGCATCTGAGTTGTTTTTTCTTCCTTCTGATGGTGATAAAACAGCCCCGCTAAAGTAGCTTTCTACAGGTTATAAAGGGACAGCCTAGCCATCAATAACCACTGGCCAGGGTGGAGAAGACAAAGCCCAGGCCCTGATGAGTGTGTAGCTGTGGATCCCTCTCCGCCTTTACCAAGAAGTGAAGGAAGCTGGTCAGATTCAGGGCACACTTTCCTTGCCGTATCTTCAGCTAACTTCCACCAGGAAAAAGCGGTGTCATTTGGCATGGTGAAGATAACTTGCTTAAAGTGGCAGCTTCCAGAGGGAGGCCACAGGTGTTGGGGCAGCCTGAATCAAATTGTGTGTTATTAGCATAAACTCCATAACGTGAGCAGCAAGAGTTCATTTGTCCTCTGACTCTGCTGTGTGACTCTGAGCAGGTGGCATTACCTCTCTGAGCCTTGTTGTCTGTCTTTACAGGAAGGGGTGGCCCACAGTCTGCAGGTTATGTAGCTGAAACGTGGCAATCATGGTGTGGCCCTTCTGTTCCTCTGTGGCGCTGAGAACCAGAGTGAGTTTCCTGGAGGGGCACCCTCCCCCCATAGCTTCCAATGGCCAGGATACATCCGGAGAAGACCCAAGACCGGGTACTGAGGAATGTCAGGTGGGTGACCTGGTCTTCCAGTCTCTACCCAGGCACAGTGCCCCATTATTCCTCCAGTCTTCAAACTCAGAGTGAGACATCCCGCCATGCCCTTCCCCTGCCGTGCTCCATGCTACCATCTAACTTCCTGGCCTTGTGATGTTTCATCCCAGGTCCCCAAGATAAAACACCTCAATACACCAGAGTTCTGCCACTCAAAGTTCTTTTCCCCATGGGCCCAGCTGTGCGCCCCTGAGAAAGCTATTTAATGTCCTTGAACTGGGTAGCACCATGAACGTGAGAGGCCATCGAATGCTTCATGGGTTGTAGCTGAGTCAAGCATGATCCCCCCTGCACCTCCCTCCAACGTCCAATGCCTGTCGAGAGAGAGGCTCTTACAATGCAGCATGAACTGAGCTAAAATTATGTTCTTTTCCGAGTGTTTTTGTCAAAAATCTCTGAACACCTGCGTTCAGCACACCCTAGCTGTAGGAGAGGGGCCTCTCTCAAATCTACTCTGGCTCCCACACAGCCTGGCGATACTCCTTATCCTCAGACCTTGAAATTCTGCTGTTCCCATGAGAGGGGTGAGGGAACCACAACTCCTCAAAGGTGCAGAGAAATTCCTGCCAAGTTGACTATGTCAGAGGACAGCCCTGTGTCCTGGTCCCTTGAACTGAAATTTGAAGTGAATTTGGCATTTGTGTGAAATCTCTGCTGTGTCTCCAGCTGCAGGACAATGGGGCCATTTATAACTTTGAAAGTGGAGGGAAAACATCTGGTTCAAATAACACACACATGCTCACACACACCAACAGGAACACATAACAATACACATAAGCAACTTAACCACAATGCACACTCAGCCTTTCCATTGAGGGACCTGGGAAACAAGAGCACACAGGCCCTGTTTGTAGGAGTCATAGACTGCTGGTTCTAAAGGTAAGAAATCAGAGATGGTAAGTAAACTGTTTAAGGTCACACAGCATTGAGAGAAATCAAAAGGCCTAGAATCCTGGTGGCCCAACTTCTAAGCTCCAGGCTTTCCCAGCTCCAAATGACAGGACAAAGAAAAAAAGGCCCCCTGCCCATCTGAGGCTCTGGGACACAGAAGGGAAGCCACTCCCACCAAAAGGTCAGAGGGTTCCAGGCCCACAGGGAGCAGTTGGCTTTAATAATGTCTAATTGGGCCACCAGATCCTGTCACTGCAGCCAAAGAGACCTCAGAGTCACAGGCTCTTTTGGGACATGGTCCCAGATTCACAATGGCCACAGAACCTGCGAGTGAGGGGCATCCCAGGCATCCCAGATGCACATGGAGAATGTGCTGTCCAGACAAGTATCCAGAGTTTGCGAACCTCCTCCTGCGGTTGGGGGGGGGACAGGAAGAACAAATAGGGCGGTGAAAGTGGCCAGCACACACGCAATGGGGACAGGCATGCAGCCACTGTCACCACCACAGGCTCCCCTGGGAACACAGCCTCTGCTGCAGCACAAATTCTCCAGGGAAACCAAGCTGGCCCAGCTTCATCTTGTTCCTCTTTCCTAATTATTCTGCTCTTCCTTGGGCCAGAGTCCCAGATCCACTGTCCCAGGGCCTACTTGGTTTTTCCCCAGGACAGAAATCCAGGGAGGTTGTATAGCCATGCGGCATCCTACCCTGCTCCCACCCAGAGACAGAGAGCCTGGAGGGAGGGGCCACACTCCTTCATCTAAACCTATTTCCACTCCCTCCCTACCCTGTGCCCCCCTCCATTAAAACCGAGCACCCCGCTATGAGGGCAAGAAGAAACTCACTTTTGTCTTCCTGCCTATATCTCCTGGTCTCTTTGGCTGCCTACTATAGGACTGAAGAGCTGAGAACCTCAGTGTGTCTCTGGGCCAGCCCCATCACTAAGAGGGAATAGTGCCTGGAAACACATCTCTGGCTGTGCCTTCTAGACCAGGGACCCTTGACAGGTACTTTTTTTTAAATCAAATGTAGGCACCTTCTAGGTATTTTGGAGCTACTGAAGTTAACAGAAGACAAGTCCTGGGTGATGGATGAACTTACACTATGGGTGGAAGGACAAACAATAAACACACTCACCAAGCAGCAGCAGGATGAAGGATGTAGCTGATCGAAGAAACAGTGTATGGCAGGGACAGCCTCTCTAACACACTACTGTAGTAAAGACCCAAATGAAGGGAGGGAGGGAAACACGAAAATATATGCAAAGACACTGAATGAAAGTGCCCAGGCCCTGAGGCGGGAGTTTGAGGAACTGGCGAGAGCAGAGGGAAGGGGGGCATCTGTGGGTGACAACACATAGGAGATGCAGGGGGAAGGGGGCATCTGTGGGTGACAGCAGATAGGAGATGCAGGGGGAAGGGGGCATCTGTGGGTGACAACAGATAGGAGATGCAGGGGGAAGGGGGCATCTGTGGGTGACAGCAGATAGGAAATGAAGGGGACACATCACACAAGCCTGTAGTGTAAGGGAAGGATTTTGAATCTGATTAAGTGTGGGAAGGGAAGTTTCTGGAGAGTTTCAAATAGAAGGGTGACGTGATGTGGCTTCAACCCTAATGACAGGATGATGATCAGAGCAGGTCCAGGAGGCCAACGAAGAGATGACCTCACCCACGCAGGCAGCTAACAGTAAAGACCTAAGGATCTCAATGGGGTAGAAGCAGAGCACACCTCAGACTGGGGTTGGGGAGGAGGCAAGCATTACAGAAGAGTCAAGGGTGAGGTCACTCTCTTCAGCTGAATGGCTTGAAGAATGACATTGCCACTAAGTGGGAAGATGGGAGGTCAGGTTAATGTGTCCTTCACACAGGCTGTTGAATGCCTTCTGGATACCCAAGGAGGCATGGTTAGCATGTGTAGCAGGGTCTGGATAGAGAGGCTGAGAATCTGGAGCAGAGACCTGAGTGGAGAGAGCTGGCATCCTAAGGCTGAGCCTGCATGAAACGCCCTAGGCCTTAGATGCCTACTGACCTGTTCTCCCTCTGCCCCTTGCCCTGAACTCTAACCTTTCATCTCCAAGGGCATCTTTCGTTCTATAGAACCCTCCATCAGGCAAATCTGATCCAGGGCTTGAGATCCACACAAACTTACAAACATACTTAAAAACATGATTTATTTTTTGCATTTTTTAAACTCTTTTTTTGTGGTTTTTCCACAGATGAACTCTGTAGACAACAGTGTCATACTTGATAGGGAAGGTCTGGGTAAGTCTGCTGGGGAATCGGGCCAGAAACTGATCTGGAATTTTCATTGCTTCCTCTGGAGAGGTCTTTTTGGTTTTTTTCTTCCGATAGGAGAGCTGGAAAGGCTCCAGGTGGCCATCTGGCCTCCTGCTTCAGCATCTGCACAGGAGGAAACTGAGTCCCAAGAGAAGGATTGACTTGTTTGAGGTCACAGCCGGCCTTTGGTGGTGAGGTCCTATGCTGAGCCAGACAGCAACCCAGCAGAGGCTGACCTCAGCCTAGGGCTGCCCTGTCTATCACCTTGCCATGACCACATCAGGGTCCTTAGGAAGATAGAGATGAGCTTGCCTCTTCCTTCTGTGGCACCTCCAGCTATTCTAAGGACCATGTGTACAAATTACTAACAGGTCTTGGAGACATCTGGGCACTCCCCGTCCACAGACTTATGGTGCGGGAGAATTGTCTGTAATCTGTCAATCATGTTTTAAATAAATGCTGATTGGCCAGGCTGGAAGTATAGGCGGGAAAACCAGACAGGAAGTAGAAATGATGCAATGAGAACAGGAGAATTCTGGGAAGGAGGAAGCTGATTCCTCCCACTCCTGCCCAGACCACCGAAGCAGCAGGATGTGATCTGCCCCACTGAAAAGGTACTGAGCCACATGGCTACCATAGATAAGAACAATGAGTTAATATAAGCTACAAGAGCAAATGGGCCAATCAGCTTTATAACTTATAGAGATCTCTGTGTGATTTTCNAGAATTCTGGGAAGGAGGAAGCTGATTCCTCCCACTCCTGCCCAGACCACCGAAGCAGCAGGATGTGATCTGCCCCACTGAAAAAAGTACTGAGCCACATGGCTAACATAGATAAGAATAATGGGTTAATATAAGCTACAAGAGCTAATAAGAAGACTGAGCTAATGGGCCAATCAGCTTTATAACTTACAGAGATCTCTGTGTGATTTTCTTTGGGGCTTGCCAGCTGTGGGGTACCAGGTAAGACAGAAACCCCAACAAGCAAGCCCTTCATGTTACAATATATTACCTTTAATAAACAATTTCAAAGCCTGGAATGGTAGTACATACCTTTAATCACCAGCACTTATAAGGCAGAGGCAGGTGGGTCTCTGGGAATTCAAGGCCAGTCTGGTCTACACAGAGTTCCAGATCAGTCAAAGCTACATAGTAGCTCACTCTCTCTCTCAAAAAAAAAATTTTGACATGCACAAAGACATCCCTACATACATGCACACATATATACACCACACACACAAGAAAAATTAAAATAGTGTGCCCTAAAGTACCATTTTTGCATCTTTTATTTTTGCTTCATATTTACAAAAGCATTCTAAGCCATTAAAATCATAATTTTACAAGAAGAACACAGAATCATTCCTGTCTGAGTCTGGGACAGACAACATAGGAACACACTCATTAAAAGCCTCTGGCAGCAAAGGAAGTGATGGACTTCAGTGACCATAAACACAGAGGAAAGACATTAAAGCAAATGAGGAAGAAACGCTGCCCTCCTAGACATCATCTTAATCAGCCAGCCAGTGATTGACTCCACTTTATTTCCTCCTGTAAATATGATCTATGGAGACCTTGCTCTGCTCTTGGCAGAGGGGATAATATTTCCATCAGACAAGCTTCAGAGACTGTTGAAGCCAAAGAAGATAGAGACAGTGATGATGAACCAGGTTTACACCCTGTAATCCCAGGACTTCAAAATCATAGCAGAAAGATTGCCATGAGTTCAAGGCCAGCCTGGACTATGAGTGAGTGAGTTAGACAGACAGACAGACAGACAGACAGACAGACAGACAGA
>LOJH01022820.1:8014-20090 GCA_001685095.1 Ellobius talpinus
TGGAAGAGCAGCCAGTGCTCTTAACCTCTGAGCCATCTCTCCAGCCCCCTCAATGGCCTTTCAAGTCCACAGTTCCAAGCGTTTCACTCTTCTCCCAAGGAACAACATGGTTGGGTCCTTCACAGCAGCACCCGACTAGCTCCAATCTCTGTCCTAGCTGGCTTGTCTGTTGTCATGATAAAACACTGACTAGACACACCTCGGGAGAGGCAAGGGCTTACAGGCCTTTCTTCAGCAAGAGAAGCCAAAGCAAGAATCTGGAGGCAGGAGCTGAAGCAGGAGCCATGGAGGGATGTTGGTTCCTGGGTTGCATCCCCTGACTGGCTCAACTACCTTTCTTACATAACCCAGGACCACCTTCCCAGGAGTGGCTCTGCCCAAAGAGGGCTAAGCCCTTTGTCATCAATTAGCAGTGAAGAAAAAGCTCCACAGACACACCCAGAGGCCGATCTGACTGAGGCAATTCTTCAACTGAGAGTTCTTCTTCTTGGGTGATGGAGTCTGTATCAACCAGCACGGAAAGTGAGCATCAGTGAGGTCACTCTATCAACACCTTGGTAGAGAGCCATGTATTGGAAATAACAGTTCTCAGTTTGAGGTAATCTTGGGGAGTGGGAAGCCAATGTCCTAAACAGAATCCTGTGATCCTTGGAAACAAAATTCTTTTAGAGTGAGACATTTTGAAATTTCCCATAGTTAAATAAAAGGAAATGAATAAAGGGTGCGAGGCAATCAGCCCTGTGAACAGCTGTAGCTCAGGAATCTGCTTCAAAATTTTTATCATTTCTTACATGGGCGTTTAAGTAAAGGTTTTGTTTTTAGGTATTTTTATTTTACATTTAAATTCATAGTTCTGAAAATGAACTAAAGCAATTGTACAGTTAGATGAAAGATTCCACTCTCCCCCAGGCTGCGGAGTGCCCAATGTGGCCATAACCCAGCCTGCATCTTTGTCTCCCATGGTAGCCCTGTAACTTTCGGGTGGTCATTATAGCCCCATGTGGTAGTTTAGAAATTGTGAAGTGGTGTAGACACCATGGAAGACAGTATTGTGACTCTACAGTAAGTTAAAAAATGGATGTCTGGAGAGATGACTCAGTGGGAAAAGGCACCTGCCACCAAGCCTGATGATCAGGGTTCAATCCCCACCCTGAGGAAGGGGTGAATGAACCCCAGAAAGCTGTCCTCTGGCCGCTGCACACACATGTCATGGAATGTGTGTGCCCACACCTGTATGCACACAATAATAAATAATTAAGTAAATACAATGTAGTAAGAAAAAAGTTTAAGCTAAAACTAGAATTGCCATATAATGGTGAGATTCCACTCTGGATATATACTCAAATGGAAGAGAATCTGTCTCAGATGCTTGTGTCTCCACCCTCATTGCCATAGTACTCACACTGTCAAGGTGAAGTACAAAAAGGTTGTTATACACATATAATTATGTGACCTCCAAAAAGAAGGAAATTTTGACATTCTAAATCTTGCTTTGGAAGTTGGCATGAGTGAAGGTCTTTCTAGAGACAAGCTTCTGTCAAGAAGAATTCAGGAATGTAGCACACCTACAACCAGCTCTCCTTATCCAAAGATGCCCCATCTATAGACTGAAGATACTGAGAAAAAAATCAGAGTCCATGGGGAATAAGCATAGACTTTTTCTTGTCAATATTTCCCAGATAGTACAGTGTAACAAGTGTGTGCATAGTTTCTATTACTGTGGGCAGTATACAGGGTTGAGGGATGACTAAAGCATACAGAAGGTGGACTGGGGAGGCAACTCAGTAGGTAAGAGGGCTTCCTTTGCAAGAATGAGGACCTGAGTCTGAATCTCCACATTAAAGAAAATGACAAGCATGTCTACCATGCCTCTAACTTCAGCACCAGCAAACAAACAAATCCCAAGCACTGGTTGGCCAGCCTACCCAAAATGGTGGACATCCAGTTCAGTGAGAGACTGGTCTCAAGACAAGGTGAAGAAAAACTGAGGAAGACATTTAACTTCCACCTCTGGGCCACTGCATGGGCACACAGAGGTGAATGCACCCACCCCCCCACACCCCCCACACGCACGCACACACGCACACACCAGAGGATTGCACAGGTTCTATGCATTTGCTTCATCATTTTACCCAGGAACCCAGGTACCACAGATTTTGGTATGGAATAGTCATACAGTGAGACAAGTGTGCGATTCCACATTGCCACCAAGCATTCCCTTCTGGCAATTTGACCTCTCTGAGTCTCTAGTTCATCCCCAGTTAAACACAGATACTCGTGTTAACCATGCAGACAAAAGCCTTTGCAAGCTATGACGCATGGTATGAATTTAAGTTCTCAGAATTTTCTTTTTCTTTTTTTTAACTTTTTCTTTATTTATTCTTTGCCAGTCATATCATGTATCTCAATCCCATCCATTTCCCTTCCCTTTGTATCTGCCCTCTGCCCTTGCAACATCCCCCCCAAAATAAAATAAGATAAAATTTAAGTGAAAAAAAGAGGAAAAATCTCACCATGGAAACTGCAGTGTGGCACAGTGAGTCGTAAAGTAAACCCTTTCATCCATAAATCTTTACATGCCAGTGTTCATTGCAAAGAGTCCTCGGTCTGGTTCAAGGCCTCTGGTTTCTGCTACACTATCAATGCTGGCTCTCGCTGGGACTCTTCTTGGATATCCTGTTTCTGCCCTGGCATGGAGATCCTGAAGCTGTAGGTCTGCAGGGCTGGTCCCTTCATGTGCTCCAGCAGATCACAGATGGGATGGATGTTGGGGTGGGCGAACTCATACCCATGGTTCAGGGCCTGGGTCACTGCAGGGTTGGTCAGCCCACCAGCTCTCCCATTTCTTCACCATTAGGTGAGCGCCCCAGCATTGCCCCTCCTGGTTCACCCCTTACAGCAATAGCAAGGGGCGGGGCCTGTTCTCCTGCTTTCACAGCCTCAGGGTAGGCTCTCCCAACACCTACACCTTCAGGGCTAACTCTACTGTGTTACCCGGGACAGGTGTAGGGGCCACTCTCCCAAGTGCTGCAGCTAATCGGGGGACAAGATCCACTTTCCCGAGTGCTGCAGCTGGTAAGGAGGAGGGTCAGCTCCTTCATCTGTCATAGGTGGTAAGGATCGAGGGGTAAAGGGGGGGCATTTTGAGAATTTTCTAGAATATATATATATATTATATATATATATATTATGAAATAAAACTAAGTCTGATTTCAAAGGAAGAAGACATGGTCCAAGGCAGACAAGATAATTCTTTTGAGAATGAGAGAGAAAAAAATCAATCCTCCCAAACAGGAAGAGGAATGGGGATTTGAGTCACAGCTGAGGGTTAGCCATCTTGGAAGAAAATATTTCTTATTATTTGAGGAATAATAATAAGAAAACAGTTTGTATGTGGTGGCCTCCCTTCTCCTGACTTCCTGGAGGAAGGACTAGAGAGAATCAGGTGACTGGGTTTTTCTCTGGCTGTCGTGAATCCATGGTCAGTGAACTCCGTGACTACAGAGGGTGATTGTGGTTCATTGTGTTTCTGAATTCTTATTGAAGAAGCTACTGAGAACCAAACAATATCAGCAGGTTCCCATGCTGCCAAGATTTAGTCACCCCAAGCTCAAACCTTGCATCAGCACCAGTTCAAGGTCTAGACCTTAGAACCCTGTTTCCATGGAAACCCCCAAAGTCTAGGCCAACCCGTGAATGGTCAGTGAGGAACACAGAGGCAAAGTGGATGCAGATCTTTATAAACAATGCTGGGGCATGATGGATAAAGAGGGGCACTCTTCCTCATTTCCCACTTCCGATCATACTGGGGTTCACACTCAAGAAGAAGTTGCTGAATCAGGCAAATGTGCCAAGGAACCAAGCATTCCTTCTCTGGGGCCTTGGGGACTCAAGCAATTGCCCACCTCCACGGCCTCTAGCTCCTCTTAAGTGTGATAGATGGACTGAGTTTTCCTGGCAGTTTAGACACTTTGCATTGATTTGTGTATTAGTTTGTATATTGTTTTGAAAGACCAATTTCAAGAGAGGCTTTGCCCATCGTCCATCAAAGCTCATGGGTGCTTTGTCTTCATTCTGAGCTTGCTGCTCATCAGACTCAGGGCAGGCTGCTGCCAAGAGATGTGCTGCAGGGGACCTCCATCAGTCATAGTGTGGGGAGCACCCTGACTCGGATCTCAAACAGCTCCTGGGGAGGAAGCCATGTTCCACTTCCAACTGCTCCTTGAAGAAAATCTGGGCTGTTGATGTTTAGGACATTTCCAGAGATGAGAGGGTCATTATACAACTAGTCCAGAGATGCGGAAACAGAGTCAAGCACCATGGAATAGAAGCGATACAAAGCCAGCTGCGTCCTCGCAGTGGTGTGAATTGGACAGCTGGAAACATCTGTCAAGAGTAAGATACTCTCTCCTTTAAATGTTAAAACATCCATGCCAGAGCTGTGACTGTAGAGAAGGAAAGACAAGAGGCAGTGAGGGTGAGGCCCAAACAGGCAGCCTGTTCCCCAACCCCATTGCTTCATCTTCTCCTAGCCCTTCCCAGAGAAATCAAGAGGAAGGACGTGGCACACATACAGAGAAAACAGCATGGTGAAATGCTCACAAGAGCGGAAGCCCCCATGTCATTGCTGTGCTTGAGAGGTAGAGTGTCCCTCAAGGTCCACATGTGGTCCCCAGTGTGGCAATATTGAGACATAATGGAACCTTTGAGAGGTAGTGCTAGACTCAAGGTCAGTGATAGTGCTGGCCCTGGAAGAGATTAACATAATTATCTTGGGCAGTTGTGAAGAAGCAAGCCTGACCTCTTGATGTTCTTGGCTTCCTGTCTTGCCATGCCCTCTTTCCCTCTCAGGCACATTCATGACTCAGTGCCGTGGGCTGGGCTGGGCTCCAGCCAGGGGACCTCTTGTCAGGACTGGCACTGTCCAAATACTGTGAGCTAAATAAACCTCTTCTTTAAAAGCTCCCCAGCATCTGACACTGTGGTATGGTGACTAACACAGTTACAAAGAGTGAGGCTGCCTGGCTGATAGCAAATCTCCACCAACCCTTTGTCCCGCTCTGCAAAGCAGATGGCCTGCCCCTGCCTTTCTGGGACTTGCACCAGAAAGTTCCTGTCGTGCCCACATCGAAGTGGCTGGTGATGTCAGTAAAGGAAGATTGAGGCCACCATCCGGTGTGAGCCAAGAGGACTTAAAAGGTCACTATGACAGAAGTCATTGAGGCAGCTGCAACAGGTGCCAGGAAGCTGAGTATATGTCAGGAGGAAAGAGCATAGTTAAAATAAGTGGGCATTGCCCTTTTTAAGTTTTTTTTTAATTTTTGAGATTCAAATATAATTACATCATTTTCTCCTTCCCTTTCCTCCCCCAAGGCCTCCTGTGTGCTCCTCCTTACTCTCTTATTACATTTGCAGCTCTTCTGCTGCCTGGAAATGTTGCTGTCTGGACACCCTCATGGGCAGCAGGGATAGCCAACACTGTCCAGTACACCTGTCACTTTTACACGGCACTACAGGGGTTACCCACCCACAATCACCCTCAGATTGCCTCCCTTGATCCTCATGAAAAGGGTGCTAGTTAAGTTACCAGGGCCATGAGCATGAATGTGATCCTGTCACAGCTTACCGAGAAGAGCATCTCTCACCCTTGTACCAGTCCAATGTTACATTTAAGGACAGTCCATGACTTCCTTGCAGACTGAGGTCTCAGGTAGAAGAGCCCAGTTACATATACTACTAGTGCTTTGTGGTACAAATAGAAAGTTTATTGGGAAATTCACAGGGAGGGAAATGGATGGTTTTCCTCACGGCAACTCAGCCCCTTTCTGACCTGTGGCTTAACTATTCCTTAGGGATGCACAGTACAATATGATGAACAATAGCTCCATGTGACTCTTTAAACTTACGTATTAATAAATGAAAATGAATAGAAGGCAAAACCAGTTCTCATTTGCACTGGCCTCGTTTTGAGTGCTCACTAGGCAAACACAGTAGTTAGTGAATGCCGTCTTAGACAGTGCAGACATAGCTGTTTGAGCAGCACGGAAAGTGTTACTGGCCGTGGTTGTCCCAGAACTTCAGCTCCCTGATGCCAACAATCAAAAAAAAAAGTGGGGGTACAGAAAGGACCTCTACACTCTCCTTCCTCTTCACTACCATGTGCAGAAAGATTGCTGCCTCTCCCATAGTCCATCCATGTGTGCTACGCACACTTTGTTTTGTCCAGTAGATGCATGCAGCAGGAGGCACACCTCTGGCTGCACAGCTGCATCCCAGCAGCACCTCCACACCAGGGACAGGAGGGTGATGTGGCCCATGGGACAGCTGCTGCGACCCCAAGTCAGCCTTGCCTCTTCCCAGCTGAGAGAGTCAAGGACCAGAAAAGCGAGGTGGGATAGGCAGATCGTAAAGGACGCTGGAGGTGAGGGGAGAGCCCTGACTGCCTGATGCCCCCTACAGGGCCCTTCTAAACAAAGCATGGAGAGCAGCTTCAGTGGGGTGACACCCGGTTCCTCAACCCCCCAGCACTGACCACGGCTGGGAAATAAAGTCAGAAAGAATATGCAGAGCTGAGAGGCAGCCTCAGTGGTGTAACACCCGGTTCCTCAACCCCCCAGCACTGACCATGGCTGGGAAATAAAGTCAGAAAGAATATGCAGAGCTGAGGAAAAGCACCCCGTTCTGTGACACACGAAACAACTATTTCTAATAAGGGACCTTTCTTAACACAGCCAACTGGGAGATCTCCCTGGCCAGTGCTTTAGGAGAACGGTATCAGCAGCTAAAGACTCCACTTAAGAGTCAAACTCAAACCAGAAAGAGAGGGAGAGAGCGAGCGAGAGAGCAATATATTAAGGATGCCACTCTTTCAAAACCGAACTTTCTGCCTATCTCCCCGTCTCTAAGGTACATCTCTGTATCTGACTTTCTGCCTATCTCCCTGTCTCCAAGGTACATCTCTGTATCTAAGAGGTGGGGTTTCTGCAGAAGACTTAAGATGACTGCAGGCAAGAATGAGGAAACTGAATCCCAAGACAGGCTGCCCTGGGAAACCAGAGTGAGATCGTTCTGCAAGATGCCATTGTCCCTCTGCCACATGTACCAGACAGATTGAGTGCCCTTGACAAATCGAAATTTCCCATGTTCTGAGGGGGAGACACGGCCCCTTGGGATTTCTAACCCCTTAACTTTATGTTCTTGATGCAGCATGCTGGGAATGACATCCACCTGACTTCTGGTTCAAATGCAGACACTCTGGTATTGGGGGAATCTCAGACTGTTTCTGTACCTCTCTGGGCCTCAGTTTCTCTATATGATCAATACCACACCCCTTCCAGGTCTGACCCCTGTCATTGTAGAAATCTCACACACCCAAATGCTTCAGAAAGTATACTGCTGTCACCTCCCTGAGAACAGGCATTCTGCTCCCCTATTTATTGTACACCCAGTGGCACCCGCACCACTGAGGCCTGGGATACAGGAGAAGCCTCTGCACACAGTGGGAGCCCAATAGAAACTGATGACAGGGTGTCGGCATATCTAGCCCTGACTGTCAGTAGTGGGGTGATGGCCACACTCCAGTACTTGTAAAAATCCATAGATCATTCTTCTGGCAGCATCTGGCTCCGCGGAGCCTGCTCCCCTTTCTCTATGCTCACATGAGGACAGCTCCTTGTTCTCCAGAAGCAGATGTGGCTCCTTCTGTAGGTGAGAAGAAGAGTCTCCCTCAAGCACAACTCAACCCCTGGACCTGCCAGAACCACTTGCTACACTCTGCCAGAAAGAGAGATGTCCATGGCCACCATGCTACTCCTGAAGTCTACGAACAGCACCATCCTGCTTAAGTGGCTCCACGCTGGCAGGGGCTGACAGAAAATTACAACCGAGACTGGGATTACCACTCTCACACCTTCCTACAGTTTCCAGAAGAGGAGAATCCCCCTCACACTTTTTCTCCTGTCTTGCATATGTAGAAAGTCTTACTCCGCCCCGCCCCCCACACGCTCTGCATGACAGCTCCACCCTCTAGTGCCAGCTATCATGTCCAGAGGCAGATGTTACACAAGGCCAACCTCACCCTGGACTTTTTGCTTCTCTAAACTGCATCAGTATTGGTTAATATCCATTGTCATTGACCAGATTTGGAATCACAATGAAAACACACCTGTGGGTGAGCCTCTAGGAACTTTCCAGAAAGGATTAACAAAAGAGGGGAAACTCAGCCTAAATGGGGTGTTGCCATCCCTTAGGCTGGGAGAGCATGAATGAAACAGAAAAAAACGAGCAGAGCCTCCCCCAGCATCTGTTTCTCTCTGTTTCCTGAATGAAGATGCAGTGTGACCAGCTACTTCACAATCCTGCCGCCCATGCCTTCCCCACCATGAACGACAACAGTGCTCTCAAACCGTGAGCCAAAACAAATCTTTCCTTCCTTGAGTGGCTTTTGCCAGGTGTTTTGCCACAGCAACAAAACCAAAGGAACTTACAGAGCATCAAAATGCAATGCTAGCAAAACACAGTGGCCAGCACCGTGCTTGGCTGGGCCTGCAGCAGCATCACGTCAGTTACGACAGTTTCTTCCTCGTTGCTGTGACAATATCTGGCAGAAACAACGGAAGGGACAAGAGATATACTGTGGCTATCATCAGAGAGTTTTGGTGTATAATGGTGGGGAAGGCACGGTGTCAGGATCTCAGTTCGTGCCGTACAAGCATGGGCAGGCTAGCCATATCACAGCAGACCAGAAGCAAGACTGCGACTGGGCTAGGGAAAGCCAAAGGCCTTCTAGAGACCTTTGTGCCAGTGGGGGACATTTCAGATGTAAACCCAGAGGATCTTCATTGGATGAAGCCTGAGATTCCCTTACTAATGAGACTATGATCAACTTGCCTAGGGAAAGCATTGTGGCACCTAAGGGTAGGCAAGAGATGAAGGGGATCGCCTCTGCAAAAATAAGTAAGAAAAAAACCATCAGTGGCCATTTGTCCATGTCCTACCCTCATATGTCATCCTTCTTCCAACCTTCACCAAGGAGTCCAAGGTTCTAAACCTCTCTATTCTCCTCTCTTCAAAGCCTACGTCTTCAATCTATAAACAGCTTTCTGTGCATAAGAAAGACACACAGACTTATTCAAAAACAGAGAAACACAAATTAGGACTTCTCTGAGAATCTACTTACCACCATCAAGTTAGAAAGACAAGAGCCTGAAAACTGCAGTGTTTCAGTACTGTGGGTGACGGGAAAACAAGAAGGACGAGTTAATGCTTTAAGACATTTGCACTGCACCAGGCAGTGGTGGCTCACGCTTTTAATCCCAGCACTTGGGAGGCAGAGGCAGATGGATCTCTGAGTCTGAGGCCAGTCTGGTCTACAGAGTGGATTCCAGGACAGTCAGGGCTACACAGAGAAACCTTGTCTCAAAGAAGGGGGAAAAAAAGATATTTACACTGTATCTTTCTGGGGTACAGGAAATACACACACACACACATACACACACACACATATCTTTGTTCTCCATTTCTGGCTGAGCTCCTAAAAAATCTTTGAATTTCCTAATTGGAGTGTCTTGTTATTTATAACAAGCTCCCAGTCTCCAGCTGGAAGAATCCTCACTAGAAAGACACCCAGAACTCCATACTGCTATTTATTTAGGACACAGCTCAGGGACAGTGCAACGGAAAGGTGAGGGGAATGGGGCAGGGGCACAGGAAACAGAGACTCTGCCCTCCAGGTACTGCCTTGCCCAGCACAATCAGGACTGCACATATTGAGGAAAAATGAAACCTTGCGTCGTTCTCTAAGCCGTCACACAGGGAGTACCGTTACAGATCCCTCTTCCCGCACTAAAGCTGAAGGCACAGAAATGGCACAGAGAGGCCAGCCGCCTCACAGAGAGGAGAGAGAGGACAGAACCCAGGTCCTGACAGATAAGTGCTGTTGTGGAGGTCCCATCAGGACATGCACCTCTCTGAAGCAGGCTTCCAACAACAGCTTTGAGTCAGCTGTGGCCGAGAGGCACTTGGAGCTCACCTGCTAAAAGTGAAATTTGCTACAATGAACATTTTCTTCTTTTCATAAGATTTCTTTTTATTTATTTGAATGTGTATTGGTAGATGCCTGCCTACCACTAACCCTACCCCTAACCCTAACCCTACCCCTAACCCTAACCCTACCCCTAACCCTAACCCTACCCCTAACCCTAACCTCTGCAAGAGCAGGAAGTGCTCTTTAACCACTGAGCCAGCTCTCTGGTCCAGTTAACTTTCTTTGCTTGTGATTTGTGATTCTGGAAGCAGGGAGCAATATGGACCAAACAGTTCCCAATGCTCTGCTCCCACATGTGGGTAGATTGCATCAATAGCCAGAGAAAGGGGACTGAACTACCAAAGGTGAGTGTGAGATTTAGAAAGTTGTGCAGATTAAGGCCTGGCCTTCACCTTGTTTGAACCAGTTGGAATAGTTGGCTGCACATAGCTGACGAAAGCCCAGCTGTGGGGACTGGCTGGGACTAGGCAGCCTGTCAGAAAAGTGGATCTCCACAACCTGTCAGGGGATAGTTTACCATGGATTTTCTCTGTCCATGGTGTAGGCCAAACAAGATATTAACATAGGCAACTTTAGGCCCAAATTCATTCAAGGTAAAATCATTATTTACTATATTTAACTTGAGTGAATAGACATATTGTGTTATACCTTCTTTGAGCTTGGAGCTCTGGCTGAGCTAATTAGTGATAATAATTTATATCCCAACTGTTAAAGTCACATTTTCCTAAAGGCTATGAAGGATCCCAGACACTGAGGCAGGTACAATAGTCTAGTAAAGAGAGCTTTTAATACCATTTTGTGAAGTATTATAAGCAAGAGCCTGTGGTGTATCTTCTTGCAGAATCAGCCTGTGCACAGAACAAGAAAGGGAAGAAAAACAATTAGACAAATACAGCCAGTGTTTATTATGCTTAAAGCACTCAGGAAAAGAAAGTATCCATTCACAGATATGCTGTCTGGGAGACTCCATTGTGTAGGCTACAGTGCTGATTTAGGGGGTTGCATCCTGCCTACACTCCTTTTAGGCTAAACTGATTAAACACTAAACACTGTGGCAAGGTGGCTGGCAGCTGTTCCCATTCAGACACTGGGAGTTTTCCATCTTCCCCTGACTGCCTACTACCCAGCCCAGCCAGACATAGCACTCATGTCAGCCAGATTAAAATACTCAGAACCTTCCAGAACATAACTGTTCATCACCTACAATGTGTGTCAAAAGCAAGTTTTTGTGTCTCAGCAGGCCTGGAGAGTACCAAGGAGATAAACCAAAGCAGCACAATCAACACCCTGGGAAATGTAGCTTGGGTAAGGCCATCCATGATGGATGGGAGTGTGGTAAGTCAACAAGACACAGGGCTCATGAGGACATTCCTGTTGGCGAGCTTGTGGTCACAAATGAGAGGCACATTAAGGTCCTTCGCTTGTTGCGAAGGGAGCAAGGGCTATCCACATTGCCAGAGGGAGAATGGGTAAGTGAGATGAATAGCGATCAAGGCCTGTTATAACCAATTTCATTACAAAGAAAATTTCACCTGAACAAAAATATACACGAGCCCCAGGCACTAGGCCATAATAATCACTTACTGCTGGAACAAGCCAGTGTGAAGCATGCTGTTCCCCCTCCTTACCTCCACTTAGAACTGCACTCCAGTGCAGTTCACCTTTCACCTCGGCAGAATGCGGCCACACCCACCTCCCTTCCATCCTGACTGTGGGAGATGACTTTAAGATGCCCTAGTGGAGGGTGACACTGGGAAACTTTTAGGGTCCAATCTTAATGGGAATTATTGTTTCATCTCACAGATTTCCATCAGACCAGACGCCCAGCTCTGACGTCATCAGCAATTTTACTTCGAATGTTAGGTTACCACTTCCAAATATGCAGAACCAAAGATTTTGAGAGGCATGCATAAAGGTATTGCCTTCTGCAAGGAACTGGAGCAATGTCTCAACAATTAAGAACATGGCCTACTCTTACATGAAACCCAATATGGACAAGTTCAACAGAACTGCCATATATGGGCTGTCCAT
>LOJH01022821.1:1128-19748 GCA_001685095.1 Ellobius talpinus
ACCCATCATGGTCTTGACCTCTTTGCTCATATTCTCATTCCTCCCACTCTTTAATTGGACTTTGGGAGCTTGGCCCAATGCACCACTGCAGGTCTCTGCTGGATGAAGGTTCTATGATGACATTTAAAATACTCATCAAGCTGACTACAGGACAGGGTCAGTTCAGGCATCCTTTCCACTTTTGCTTAGGGTCTTAGCTGAAATCATCCTTGTGGATTCCTGGGAGTATCTCTAGTGCCAGGTTTCTTGCTAGCCTCATGATGGCTCCCTCAATCAAGATATCTCTTTCCTTGCTCTCATCTCTGTTCTTCCTCTACCTCAACTATCCCATTCCCTCAAGTTCTCCTCACCCCCCCTTCTCCCCTCATCTTCCCTTTCTGCCCTCCCTACTCCCCCCACCCCCATGCTCCCAATTTTGTCAGGTGATCTTGTCTATTTCCCCTTTCCAGGTGGATCATGCTACTTCACTTCTCTAGGCTCATGGACTACAGGCTTGTTGTCCTTTGCCCTACACATAGTACCCACTTACGAGTGAGTACATACCATGTAGTCGTTCCTTAAATTACATCGATAATTGGATTCATAAGCCTTCACGTGACACAATGAAAAGAATGCTTAAATTGTTCAGTAATATAGCTTTTAATTCTAACATATTGATTCCTGAACTTGATTTAATTACTGATTTTTTTGAACTTTATAATCTTGATTGGCCCGATGCAGACCTGTCCTTCCACGTCTGTCTTCTAGAACTTCCTTTAACATTTTACTGACCTTCTTTTTTAGCCTACCTGTGTGATCTGAGGTCTATGCTGAGCTTATTAGTATGTCGCTGATGAGGACACTCATCACCATGCTTGGTGGCCTTCCCTCAGATCCACTCATCTTTTTTTTCACATAAACTTTTACTGTATAGGGAACCTTTCCATCTGGACTGTTTTCTGTCTCCTAGATACATGTCAAAGATGTTTCTGGATATCTCATTCATTGTAACCTTCACCCATTTATTAGCTACCACAGACTACTACTTTTTCAATGAGATGTATTAGAACTGGGAATGTTATATAAGCTTCTTGCTTCAGTTTGCTCAATAAGAAAGCCCTTGATGTCACTCACTATCACTGAGTTGGTTTTAGTATTTATTGAGATTGCATCTTATAACAAAGGATGGAGATTTACTGTGAGTAAAAATCTTAGTCACACAAGTCTGATAATCAGAGTTGGAACCTTAGGTCCCACAAAAAAAAGAAAGAAAGAAAAACAGATGTTGTGACATGTAGCTGCAATAACACAACTCCTAGAAGCAAGATGAGATGAGAAACAGAGACTGGGGATTCATGGGGAAGCTTGAAAGATTTCTAGCTTGGAGCATGTAGCGTAGTGACAGAAACAAGAAAGACCCCGACTCAACAATGAAGAATCAAGAACCAACTCCTGAAAGTCGTCCTCTAGCATTCATATGTGTACCAATGCACATGTACATAGATTTGTGCATGGATGCACATAAATATATAATTTAGAAAAAATATAATTTCTAATAATTTTAGGTATTATAAATATTTCTATGAAATCCATTATTATTTTGCTCTAATTATTATTATCAACTCTCATAGGTTTAATCATTTGTTTCTCTAAGAGACACTTTGACCTAGCTTCCTAGCCTTGTTTCTACTCAGTTTCGTGGATTTATTATTTTTTTTCATCTCTCTGACAACTCTTTGCTGCTCAGGCTGTTTAGAGTTCTGGTATTAGATTAACATTTGAATCTAAAACATCTTTATGCAGATTCCTAGTGTTAAGCCATGTGTCCATGGTGAAACACACATCTTTCCTGCCAAACACCAGCTTCACTGCCCAACCATACCATCTGTTAGTTGGTCTGTCAAACTGGAAACTATGGAGACAGCTTTAACTTGTTATCTCTTCTCTATTTATGTGATCTGTGCTCTATTTAAAGATCTGTTTCACTGAAAGTGCACATCAGAAGAAGAATTTCTGTATAACAATTCTAATACCACAAGTGGGAGGTATAGAGAGGAAGAGAAACTGAGAGGGAGAGAGAGAGAGAGAGAGAGAGGGAGAAAGAGAATGAGCCTTGTTAATTCAGAATTAAATTTCTTGAGTAGCTTCTTCCATGATCTCTCTCACTGCATTCTTGTCTCTTGTCATTTTAAGACCATTGCCTGGTTTCCTGTGCTATGAGTTAAATTGAAGCCCATACTGTCAGTAGCAAATGCTGGACCACTGAACCACATCCCCAGGCCCACTACATTTCTTTGTTGTTGTAGTGAATTTATTTGTTTTGATACAAGGTTTCACGAGACAGCCCTGTCTGGCCTGGAACTTTCTATGTAGACAAAGTTGGCCTTTTGCTCACAGAGATCTGTCTGTGTTTGCTTCCTAAGGGCTGGTATGAAATGTTTGAAGCATCATGCCCAGCCAAAAAATATTTTTAAATAAAGTAATATATCCATTTTGTAACATTCTGCTTTAAACATAAAATGACTTCATTATCTTATCTGCTATTAAGAGTAGCTTCCAACTCTGTCTTGTGTTTTGAAACTTTTCTGTGGTTTAGTTGTTTTTACAACTGTTCACTCATATGACCCTATGATTCTAAAATCAAAAAACCCACATCTCTAATCCACACCCATTATTATCTCCCCTTTGTTCAACATACAGTGCTGTACCTTGTCTTGAGTTGCATCTCATCTATTGAAAAAAATTCTTTCTTTTTGTCTTTTGTGGCCTAATTGAAGTCCAGTGTATCTCTGGAATTGTCTTTTCTTCTATCTTGTCTCTTCTATGGAGTAAGAAGTTAAAATCAATGAAGTATAGAAAGAAAAGTCAAGCAGGGTGAATTTTTACATAATTATGAGAGTCTACGATGGAATTGTGCAACTAGAAATATAATAAGTAGCCTGATAAGGTCAGAGTCTTCAACTCTATCTCTTAATTTCTGTTATTCTCCTTTTTTATCAAGAGGCAAGAACAACAGAGATAATCACTTAGGTTCAAAGTTTTGTTGAGAATGAATAATTTTACAGAGACAAGAGAAAAATCTTTATTTCCTTGAGTATAAAAGAACTTTTGGAAACTTTAAGAAAATAACCACCAAGGCCAGAGGAAATATATATATATATATAGTATCAAGTACAGACTGATTATATTATATATATTATGCTTTTAAAACAGTAATACATAGGGAGCATGGGGACCTTGGGGGAGGGTTGAAGGGGGGAGGAGAGGCAGGGAAGGAAGCAGAGAAAAATGTAGAGTTCAATAAAAATCAATAAAAAATAAAACAAATACCTTACAAATCAAATGAATACAAAGATATCCCTCCACAAACATGAGAAGCAGATATGCACAGAAGTAGAGCTAACTAGAAGACTTCACAGAAACTGGACAATTATCATGCTTGTAGTAATAAGAATGAACTACTAAACTCAGCACAACTCTGGCTATTTCCTTATTTTCTTGGAGCTCAAAACCCAACACAGTCCCAAATCCTTGGGATGTTTCTGAAACTTGTATTTCCTATGTAGTTACAAGTTAGGAGTAACTAGCAATTCCGTTTGAAGGATTCCTTTCATTGAGAAGTGCCCTCAGGAGTCTTGGGGAGACTTAATGATATTTGAGTTAAAGAGAAAATAAGCCACTGTGACAACCTCAACATGCTTCAGAGATTCACTTGCTATTCCTGTGTGTTAGGTAATCTCAAGGGATTTAATACATTCTAGTATCCCAGAGGTGTGATTAAAGGAATGGAGTGCGGGAAACAGCAGACATTAGTTCAACAGAGTGATAAAGCCAACATTATGGTACTATCCAGAGATTTCATCAGCAACAAAATGAGGACAGGGGAATTGGGCCATGAGTGATTTTATTAAAACACTGGGTGAATCCAATCAAAGTGTTTTAACTATTATGTTCCCTGACGACAGAAGTTATCCTTGTTCTTATTTGCTTTATGGAATGCCAAAAAGGCAATAGCACTAAGGGTTGTGTTTTTAAAAATTACAAAAAATGTTGTTACTATGTAACAACATGAGGGAATACACAGACAACACACCATCACTAAAGAGCAGTTTTAGTTTTAAATTTCTGAGAAGAATAGCTACAGTTAAATGAGCATTTGCCAGATGTCAGCTGAGGTCTTACGGAAATGGACAACAACACAGAAAAGAGTTTTATTAGAAGGAGTGGAGCATACTTATCTATAACCACCAATTTCTAAATAGATTATAATGGAAAATATATAAATGCTTCAACTAAAGTAAAAACTATTTTTAAATCTTTTTAAAACAATCTGTCATATCTATTTGAAGCACCCCCATATAACATTTTATTTAATTCTCATGAAAAATACAGTAACATTTTATGATAAGGAAGAATATGCTTCGGAGATTAGATAACTTTCCTAAACACCCAAATTAGTTGGTAGCGGATCCACAGTTTGAATATAGATTTGATTAGTTCAAGTGATAGTAAAACCTATTCTAATTTGGGATCCAATCTCTAAAGTCTTGCTTTACAAGAATAAATTGTAAAGAAGAAATGAAGAAAAAGGAAATACTACATAAATTAACTTTTGTTGAGAAGTTATTATGCACCAGATATTTAACAGGTGTTATCCTTCTATATCTTACTCAATTAAATAAACTGGAACTCAGAAGCTTTTAAATTACTTCTTAAGGGATAAGCATCTAGAGAATTACAAATGCAAGAATCAAATTTAGTCTATGTAGTACAAAAGTTTTTTCTTTCCTATATTTGATGAGCCTTATGACATTAGAAGTTCACTAATTCCAGCTTGCCTAAAGATTATTTGACCTAAAGATTTTTGGCTTAAAGACAGAAGGTTATGTTAGTGAGCTTGTACTACCATGACAAAACCAAAACCAAAATCAAATCAAAACAAAATATAATCTGGATGCTTTAAACGATGAAAATGTATTTCCCTGGAGCTCCTAGAATTCCAAGGTCAGAGATTAGTATTGTATATTCCTTCTGATCCCATGAGATTCTTTATCTTTACTTTTTCCTTATACTATGATCAGTTTAACTAAATGCTTATGCACTTTAATAAAGCCCAGTTGCATTGCGTCTAGGGTTTATGGAATTATCCAAGTTAGGGAAGTTGTTGAGTGAATCAGCTTTTTTCCACCCACCTCTTCCCATTTTCTTGCTTGCTGAAAATTTTAGTGACATTCATGAGTAATGAAAACAGGAGTGAAAGCATTAATTCTTGAAAATGAGACTCCTTCAAGAGGAGTGTTAAAGTCACAATTGTTCACGCACTAGTCAGAGGCTATTTCCCTTGCCTTAGCATGAATGCCTTGCTGGGAATGTAGCTCATTGGTAGAGTATTTGCACAGGAAGACCCTTGTTTTGATTCTAGCATTAAATATAAAACAGAGTGAGAGTGGATTATTCTTGACAATTTATGTGATAAAAAAGGAAAAATACTGAAATGCTGGTACATCTGACTTTCAAGTTCTGATCAAGCCTGAGTTTAATACATATGGGGTAAATGAATGCTATTCATGAGGTGAAAGTAACTGTGACTTGAGATATTTTTACAAATTGATGTAGGTACATGAAGAAACACAAATCTAGCAGTTTTTTTATAGGAGCAAAATATGGCAGGAGAACAGTTACTGCTTGCTATGTAAAGTCCAAGAAAGCAGTAACTAATAGAACAGGCAACTGAATAGTAGTTACACAAATTTCAAAGCTGTGCAAATTTAGTGAAGAATGTCTGTTCATATTTTATGTTACTAGATATTTTTCAAGTAAAATCAGTGGAGAATATAGTATTTTACATAAGGGCCTTAACAAGAAGAACTTAACTTAGGGTCTGTTCACACCATCATTGTGTATATTCTCAGAATTAGAAGCTAGATGTTGGAGATAAAGTGTAAAACAAATGGAAAAAGGTGGCCAATGCGCTTAGTATTTATTACAATGAAAGATTACAGAAGGAAAATTTCACTCTGTGGCTCTTTTAAGTACCTGTCATTCACACACACACACACACACACACACACACACACACACACAGTTTTTCATGACTGTTAGAAAACAAAAGATTGTAAATTAATGAAATTCCAATCTTTTATTACTCTATCCAAGGTACTTATGATTAAACTGTGTTGTCCAAAATGTCTTACCTAGGCTGTATCATTTTGGATCATGGTTACTAGTAAACAGCAATTGGCTAAAGAAAAATGGCTGTTAAAATCCATTTACTTAAACAATCACTCACATACAAAAGCTCTGTAGATAAAAGTGTAACTGAGATATACCCCTCAACCAACTGCTGTACACCCTTTAAACAGAGTCAAATACATAAGAATACTAGAAACAAGTTTACATACATGGAGTGAGGGGGGGAAGTAGACTAGTTTAGAAATACAGATTTAGAGAATTGTATCCATAGCAGCTGTGTTTTGAAGAGTGCAGAGGGAATAAATATATACAAAAATATCTCAGAGAAAGATAACTGTGAGCAATCTGGGATGCCTGAAAACATGCTATACACAGTTCATTGTCCTGTAAACACATTAATGCCATGCCTTTCTTTCTGTGAACGTAAATATTCTCCATGGTAATGTGTGTCATTCAGGGGAAACTAGAGCTGTATGTGCCTGTGGGCCATGATCACTCATATTTTAGTCAGAATAACAAATTCTTTATTTTAGGAAAAGAATGTGCCTTTGTTGACTTGTTTCCTGCTATCATTATGGCTTTAATGTGCCTTATAAGACAATAGTAGACTAATGAGAAAGACTAGACACTTTATCTTAGGAAATCTCAGACATGATCAAATGTTATAAGGAGTTTAGATTCTGCTCTGAAAAATTAGTATATTTACATATGTATATATATATATACATATGTAAATATATACATATATATATATCCTGTGATAGAAGTAGATTACTGCCCACATAAATAGCTTAAGACAATAAAGATAAATTTATAAAATTAATTTTAATAGTATATCATATTTAATCATTGTTATAATTTTTATCATTTTGACATGTCATCAACATTATAAAATATTGATGTGATACCTGATGCTTTTCTTTTAAGTATGTTTGAAATTTAGTGTTTTAAACTGAAAGAACTATGTTTTTTGGATTAGACACAAGTCAAATGTTCAGTGGTCACATGTGCTGAGAGGCTACCCTAGTGGTAGTACATAGGAGACAGGTCAGGTTTGAACAATGGATGAGAGGCCTAAAGCCATGACTCTAACATAGTATAGCTACTCATTCCTAAATAAAACTTAGCCTGATAACAAGTACACAACAGTGGCACCAACTGCAATGTATTTTGCTCATTCCTAAACCCAAAGTGAGTCCCTGTTCTCCATGCTATGAGGAAAAGTTGAGTCCTGAGGAAATCTGGAAATCACAAATCTACACAAAGCAAGTCTAAACCTGAGAAGGTGTCAGACTAGGGAGCTGCTGTCAAAGAACAGACTTCTTTTCAGCAAAGGTTTTCAATAAGAAGATTTAGCTATGCTGTGAAGGATTTTCCACATTCAGCTAAGATTGGACAATTTCTGCATGCCGTTAGATCTAGTTAGAATTAAGGACTAGAAGTAACTAATGATCTTAAAAAAGAGGCAAAATACCTTCCAGATCCCCTCAACCCATTGACACACAGCTGCACATGGAGATTTCCCCTTCTATTCAAATAGAATCACTCTTAATGAGCCAGGCACTACAGGCTTCAGCTGCTAACCTGACAGCCTACAAAGAAAGCCTAAGTTGAATTCTATAGGGCTAGAATGAGAATTTGGGTCACAGTGTCTGTCTCAACATTATTTTCCTCTGGGAAGAGTATCCAGAGATAGAAATGAGGTAAAGTCTCCAAAATATTTTTAAGAAAAAGGGTAGTATTTTTCCACACTGCAGATATAAACTCAAACTGCATGAACAAGGCAATTAAAATATAAATGCACTAAAAGTCCTAATGTCAAAACCCACATGTCTCTTTGTGCCCATCAATGACATCATTAAGAAGATAACTTTAGATGATGGAGTAACTCTTTTCAAAATCCCCCTCTTATTGTACAGATCATTGTCTATATAAAGCTATAATTCAGCACTGAATATTCTGTAGGAATGTAATTAGAATTAAATGTTGATTACTAAAAGTGATATGGTTTGAATCATTAAGTGCCAAATCATCCATGATTCTACTTTATTTGGAAATTAGGCACAGCAGTTATTTGATAAATAATATGTAGGTTGAGAAATAAGTTGCAATGGAAACATTTACTGGTGCATAGAAGTGTAGTTGGAAGAAATATGCAGTTGAACTATTTGTAATCCTAATGTCTGGCTTGAGAGTAGCAATATCAGATGTAAGAATACAGTTTTGGACATTTGAAAGACAGAGGCTGAAATTCCAGCTCTTCCATTAACTAGCAATTATTTGGCAAATTTTTTCATCACCTACACCTTATTCATAAATCTGTGAAAAACTACCCTGTATCATGTTAACTTCTTCAAGTTAATTAGTTTTTAAATTAATGCACTTGGATTAGCAAGTACACTACTTGGTATTTACATAATTACATAAAATAGGCAAATGCAACCTTTATGGTAATTATGGTAATGATAATGGTAGGAGCTATAAAATCATCTACTGAGTTCCTGTTCTAGACCACTCCCCTGTGTTAAGCACTTTGTGAAGAAATTCCCTTCTGAAACTCAAGGAACAAAACCTCTCTCTAGATTTCCATACCTAATACTTATCGCCACTGCATTTTCTTCTTCCTCTTCCGCTGCAAGTGCCTCAGAGAGAGGAGGAGCATAAATGCGTGTTCTGCACTTTAAAGGAGTTCAGTATTACCTGAATCATTGAACATATTTATTGCATGTTTAGTTTCAGAAGTAAACGTCAGCATTTTTTTTTCAAGTAATACATGGATGTTTGACACTTTGAGGGTACCATGCAGGACTGTATTTTTTTTAATCACACCTTATAATTTCACACAGCACTGTTGCTGCCCACAGTGATATCCATTGCAAAGACTGACAAGCACTCCCAACTCTCTTTTCTGAGTCAGAATGCCCTTGTTAGGTTTCCTAACCACCACTCTTTCGGGGCCATTTCACAAAATTTAGAAAAAAAATAATTCATCCTTGTCTTAGTCAGTGACTATTGCTGTGAAGAGATTCCATGACTATAGTAATTCTTATAAAAGAAAACACTTAATTGAGGTTTATTTCCAGTTTCAGAAGTTTAGTCCATTACCATCACGGTGGAATGTATGGCTGCATGCTGGCAATGCTGGAGAAGTAATTGAGAGTTTTACACACACTTCCTTCAACAAGGCCACACCTCCTAATCCTCATAAAGCATGCCACTTCCTATGATGGCTAAGTATTCAAATCTATGAGTTTATTCTTAGTCAAAATGCTGTATTCCTTTTCTGTAATCCATTTAAAATACAAAGAAATTTTAAAATATCTGTGTTTCTAAATTTCATTCTTCCCCACTGTGTCTATGCCAATGCCAGCTCACCTGTGCTAATTATATGAACTATAGGGGTTTTTGTTTATTTTTGGATTGGGAGAAGATATCTATCACAACTACAAGTATTGGGACCAAAGTTAAGGTTAAAAAAAAGTCGTTTAAACTTGTTGACTTGGATGTGCATCACAGGTTCAACAGCTTTGCAGTCTTTCCTTTGTTTGATTCCTTCCTCTTTGGTATGTCAGTATATACGGCCATACATTATTATATAAAAATAAAATTTCTCTTCATAATTCTACTGCCACCTGAAAATAATTTTCTGCAGGTTCCTTCTTATTGAAGTGAAGCCACATCTTTGAGTCCTAATTTACAGGACAGCTTTCTTTAATGACTAGATTCCATGTTGGAAACTCGGCTTTTTCTAAAACTTTTTCTTCTTTATATATGTTACTTAAAAATCTATTTTTCTCTTTGAGAAATTTGCAGACATTTTCCCAATGTTCCCATTGTCTCCAAATGTGTACATAATACAGAGTTTATACGAACTCTTGGACACGGACACAGCTTTACTTCCAATTTCCCATTTATTCAAATACATATGCTCATGTTTACTTTTTATATTTTTGCATTTATTTACTTATCTGTGTTTATTTGAAAGAGACAGTGTGAACACCTGCGTATACGCATGATACAGAGTGCCTGTGTATTGTCAGAGGACCACTTGCAGGGCTCTGTTCTCTATTTCTGTAATGAGGGCTCTATAGATTAAGCACAAGTCTTCAGTCTTAGCAGGAAGCACCTTTAGCCACTGAGTTATTTAGCCAGTTCCATAGCCTCCTTTTTAAATTATCAGATTACACTGGACTCTTGAAAATAAATCCAAGTTGTGACTTTATAAACATTTTATATCAAATCTATGTTTAAACTGTTTAGAGGGGTTGTAAGTTTGAAACAAAACAGACTGGAGAGTAGAAGGGTGGCCCCTATGTCATCTTTCTTTTATCTAACACAGTTTGGGTGTGCTTCTGAGAAATCACATTTTCTTCTGCTGCTTTAAGCTTAATATTGTGTCTAAAGTTCATGAATAATGCTATTAGCCTCAATATGTTGTGGGATCTTCAAGTAGAGATACTCCAATAGGTGAAATTGAGTCCAAGCTAATTACCAGATACTCTAAATGTGTGAAATAATTGCACTGCAAATATTTAAGTGTGTTCTTTTTGATTCAGGTGAAAAAGCTGAGGATATCGTTTCCAAATTGAAGCTAAATTAAGTTTCTTCAATACAAATATCTCTCCTCTATTCCAACTTGCTTTATGTAACATGTTGCATAATAAGTAAAGACAGTGTTAAAGCAAAATTGCTAGGTAGCAGGTTAAAGATCATGACGTTTTCAGATATATTTTCTTGTTTTATTATGAATTTATTGGCTTTTATTATTTATATCACAATCATTATGATTAATTTCAAGCTATTTCTATGAATGCCTCCATCTTAAATCAAAGCATTGCTAGCAAAATAGCTGAGAAACTAAATATAAAATTGTCTAAATATGAAAGAATAGTAGATTACTCAGATTAGTGTAAAGCCAATAATTTATGCCTCTTGGCACATTTTCCAGAAAGCACCCTTTAAACTTTGTTAATTACAAACTAACTGGATCGTCCACCTGCCACTATCATAGAGGTTTCTCATTGCTTCTAATTCTAGAGATAAACGCAAATCCATGCAGTTTGCATATCCGTGTTTGGGCTGCGAGCCAAGCTAGCATGTTCTCCTGTATGCTGTGTATGGATAGAAGTATGCAATATTGCATCCTGAAAATCTGAGGGGCTCATCTGTGTAAGGCACTTGTGTGATGGTAAAGCACAATAGCAAAACTGAGATATGTGCTCCAGCCCAGGCTTATCCACCTACCTGTTTGCTGACTTTTATCTTTATGTAGCCCGGGGCTCCGTAACTGGGTGCCTCATAGCTCTCATTTACTTGACATTTGCTGTTCTTGATAGATACCACCTCCTATGCCTACCTGATTTTAGGCTAGTTATACTTTTATATTCTACAACCCAGCTGTCTAATAATACCCATGTGTTCTTTGTGCCAATCTATCTGGCCTATATAATTGGACTTTTGAGGTTCTCGGGGATCAATTATAGAAGAACAGAGTGAGAGGAATCTTTGCTTTTGGAGCTGCATGGAACCCAGCCTTTACATACTAGTCACATTCATAACTCTGAGCTTTGAAGGCACTGACTGTGTTGTCTATGGGATGCCAGCAATAACACATACCTCAAAAATATTATCAGAATTCAATAGGATAACATATAATAACCCTGGTGTGATTCTTCTCACAGATGACTGAATCTTCTTTTCCCTTTGACTTTATGCAGCTCAACTTCCTCGACGATTTTCAGAATTGTTGGTTGCATTGGTCTAGATGGGCAGAGAGAACAGAAGCAGAAAACAGGGTTCAGATGACCATGGGTACAAAGGAAATGACACTCAGGGAGACAGACTTGGGTGAATCACCTCAACTTTATCTTGGAATATATCAAATATAAACAATTGGGGACCCTGTGAACAAACCCTAATTTGAATTAGGTGGCACACTCCTATCAAATATCATGGCCCTATCAAAATCGCCATATCACTTCCTTAATTACCATGTAATTAATAATCAGGGAAGGACTATTTGCAGGAAATTGTGTCAAGGGTCACCCTTGATATAAGTCAGGCATCCTAGGCAAGGAGACATCTTCCAGATAAAGCTAGGTAGAGAGCAGGAAGCTTTTTTCTGAGGCCAATAAGTCCTCCATGTTGCTGAGCCTCCTAACAACTGTAAAAGATGCCAACTATCACATGGAAAAGCCTACAAAGCCTCAACCATACACAAAGAACTACAGGACACTGAGCAAATCTGGGAGCAGAAGCGGTAGCACTCCACAGGAAAGAGAATATCAATTGGTTGTCCAGTGCCAAAGAGTCAACCTTGAAAACATGTATACAAGTAATATTACATGGACTCAGCAGTTTATATTTGGGAATATATAGAAATAAAAATACATATATGCATGCATGCAATAAAAATTGATGGAATGAAATCGTAAATTTGAAGAAAGTTGTGTTATCAGGAAATTTGGAGGGGAAAATGGAAGAGAAAATTGTAAATAATAAAGTCTCAAAAATAAACAAAAAATCAGGAAGAAGAAAAAGATGAACATATTCTCACCTCTAAAATTGTATTTTGGATGAAAGTGGATTTTGGAATTATCCATATTACTAACTGCTCTTTGATTATATAGAATAAAAATTGGATTTTTAAAATAAGTTTATACATTTTCATGACAAGATTAATCTTAGTTGAGAATATATTGGGTCCTTTGCATTTTAGAACACCAAGTAATAAATTCATGACAATTAATATATTATATAAAATACACATTTTGTTGTGGATATTTCCCAGAGGTAAATAAAACACATAGACAAGAATGTAAACCTGGACTTTATCAACTTGGATCAGACTTCAGAAAGTCTAATGCCAGGCAGTTCATTATCAGTATATATAAAACACAGTATGATTGGGAAAAGTTTCTAGGTACTAATCAGTCCAGTCTGTCTAGTTCCAGGAACACAATAAAGCATAGTTGTGACCACACAGTGACTCTGTTATACAGTGCACATGACCACGAGGTTGGTTTCTATAGCTAAGAGACCTAGAATCTAGTGTGGTCTCTGACTGATAGCGCAGAGGTCAGCAGCCCTAAGTACTTGTTACATCCAAGGATGGGTAATGGCTAGGGAGGAGAGAGTCTGGGATGATCATTCTGGGGAATGAGGATGAAGTCTGTCCCTTCAGATAGCAAAAAGGTCACCAAGTTGTTAATTCCCTCCACTTCCAGATTTCTAGATGAAGTGCAGATATTTGATTTTATCTCCTCTCTTGAGGAGACACCTCTGTGAGATTAATATCGCTGATTCTCTTAGTGCTTCTCTTTAAGGGCAAGGGGAGTACAAGGACTTCTGTACCCCAAACAATTTATATACTAAAATGCTCTATAATATTTCTATTATGCCGATATTATTTATATAGTATGTATTTTGTATGTGCTTGTATGTACACACTGTGTATCTAAATATATGCATATGTATACTGTGAATAAACCTTATATACATACTTTGGCTAAAGGACCAATTGTGATACATTTTGTGTTACCACCATAGAATACTTAATGCTGGAGTATGTATGTAACAAAGAGGTTTATTTGGATCAGTACTTTGGTTAGGTTGGACGTCTAAGGGGCATAGTGGCAATGTTTGGTTTTATCATTAAATTACGGGGAGAGATAAAGGAAATCAGTTTCAGGTAGAAAAAGAATGTGTGCACGCAAAAAGGCAAGATGTTGTGTAAGAACCAAACCTTCCCTTTTCATGAGAAGTGAAAACTAATCTGTCCTGGCAGACCTTACCCTCCTACTAGCAGAAGGCATCTGGGAATGAATGCTGATGGTCTGGGCACCTTTTTTTTTTTAGCCCACTCAAAATTTCCACCACATCAGTGTGAGCACATTGCAGACCAGACCCCCAAAACAGGATCCTTGGAGGATAAACCATATTCAAGCCCCTTCAGTGGGATGCAATGATCATCCAATAACAACCAAAGAGGGAAAGAGAGAGCGTAGAATAAAAACAGCCAGCAGACGCTTTCTATCATTTTATATTAAGGTATGGGTACATATTAAACAGCAGACAAGTTTGAATGCTGAGGACACAGCTGCACATTCGTGGTCATCAAGGCTGTACTTGATGTTGTCAATAAATAAAAAAATCAAAAAAAGTGTTCTTTTATTGATGAACACTTGGTTCCTACACAATCAAATACTATTCAGCCATAAGAAGGAATAAAACCCTGCTAGAGTGACAACATGGATGGAGATGGGTAGCAATATATCATGTGAATAAGTTAAGCGCTGAAATGTAAGTATCACATGACCTCACTGGTAAGAGACATCTAGAAAAGCTGTTTTTACAGGAATTGAGAGCACAATGGTAAATGGTGGTAACCAGAGGGTGGGGGGGGCGAGTATAAAAGGAAGAGACGAAACAAAGATGGTTAGCTGTATTATCATAGTTTGGAGAAAGAAGTTCTGATTAGATGATAGCACGAACTGTTCATTTTGAAAAGCTAGAAGAAACAACTGTTGGATTTTTTTCAATGTAAAAGAATAAAACTTGAGGCAAGAAAAAATGTAACAATTTGAACCTTGTACAATGTATGTATGTACTGAAACTGGTTGTTCTACATTTCAATTAAGAGAAAAGATTCTTATTTTATCCAATAAATGCATTCCTCTCAATTCAATATCTCTTCTTGTATGTTTGTTTTCATACAGGCAACTATGGAGAAAGTGGGATGGAGGCTTTCAAAGATATGTCAGCCAAGGAAGGGATTTGCATCGCCCACTCTTACAAAATCTACAGCAATGCTGGGGAGCAGAGCTTCGACAAGCTGTTGAAAAAGCTCAGAAGTCATTTGCCCAAGGCTCGAGTGGTAGCCTGCTTCTGTGAAGGCATGACAGTGAGAGGTCTGCTGATGGCCATGAGGCGCTTAGGTCTAGCCGGAGAGTTTCTGCTTCTGGGCAGGTAAGTGGCAATGAACAAATAATAACAAAACTTTGCCTTCATTTTCATTCCTTTGATGCATAAGGACTGTTGTGATAGAATTTTAATTTCTGTGCCAGAAGAATGTAACTATCATAAAACAGCATAAAGATCAGGGAGAAAGATGGAAAGTGAGCAGCTACTGTGTGTGCAGACTCATGATGAAAGCAGGAATCAGAATTCTGTAAAGATGCAGAAATCCTGGCAACCTTGAAAATCATGACAAGGAATCAAGAGATTTCTTAAATGTTTTGGGGTATCAAGAAACGTACATAAATAAAACTCATTGGTGCTAATTTTAAAATGATTTTAAATATATATTTTGCTTTAGAATATAGAATTGTAGAGTTTGGTTTTAAGGTGAGGCATTACTTTCAATATATCTAACATCCCATTGACACTAGATAAGATGATAAAACATTAGCTTCTACAAAGATTGATTTTTAATTATCCAGGTATTTCATGTGGATATAGCTACATATATATTAGTATTTTCAAAGAAATAATAAAAACAATAAAATGTGACTATGTATGATATAAAAATGCATGTAATGAACACATATTGAGATATATGTGTGAGATGTGTGTATTGTGAAATTTATTGTGAGGAACTAATCTGTTTGATAAAGAGGGGCGTGTATTAACACAACCTACACTTGTAAACCCAGAAAACAGAGAGCCCCTATCTGTTCCTGTCTCAGTTCAAACTTTACATGCGTGGCAGATGACTGTGTTAACTTCTCTGTAGGTGAGGAACCTTACTACTAAGAGACCCTAATGTGTAGTCTACATTTAAAAGATGGGTAAGACCAATGTAATATGTCATGTACTCATGCTTAGGTCTCTCCTCTTGTCCAGCTTCTTTTATTAAGTCTTCAACTGGTTATGTAAAGTTCTATCAGACTGGATGTAGGAGTAGGGAGAAGGGCCAGTGCTTTATTCAATTCTGCTCATTTCAAGTGATATTATTCTAAAACAGCATCACAAAAATATCCTTAATGTCTGGTTAAATGTTTGAGCACCACATCTCATGCAAACAAATATATAAAGGATACCGTCGTAATCACTAGACAGATGCCATAGTTTGTAATGGAATTCTCTCTGGAGATGAGAAATTGTGATTGCTCAGTGATGTGTGGGCTTTTTCCATTTTGCCCTTAAGATGTCATGTGTCATACATCCTTTCTGAAAAACTTGACAATTTGTCATGTATCATATAACCAATCTGAAAAATTTAAAAAAAGGATGAGCCCCAAAAATACCACCTTTCTCTGTAGTCCTGTCCACAACAAGAAGTCTTCACAGTTGTTATCTTTTGACAGCTTTTAAAAAATGAGCTACATTTCATTTATTTTCAAAATGTTTAATGGAACTTCTGTTTTCACATTTAGCTCCTGCATAGTTATATTTTCTAGCAGTCACTTTATTTACCTAACTCTTTTTTTTCTGAAATGAGAGTAGCAAATGGGTGCAATTATTTTTACATGAGGCCACACCTCATGCATAATAACTATATTAGACAATTTAAATTTAAATTCTTTTAAATTTGTGTTATATATTTTGTCTAAAGTATCTTTTAATTGTGCTGCAAACAAAAAAAATATGAACACTCCATAGACCCATACACTTGGTCATTCCATTTTGAGCTCTGGATAGTCTGTTTTGATATTAATAGTGTCATCTTGTCTGGATCCTTGAAGCCATTTCACAAAATACATTGGCCCTTATATGAGAAAGAAATCAAAAGTGGAATAATAGTATTTCCAAAGTTTAATTTTCTAGAATATATATATATATATTATATATATATACAGGATCTCTCTATGTAACCCTGCTTGGCCTGGGACTCATTCTGCAGACCAGGCTGGCCTTGAACTCATAGAGATTCACATCTCTCTGCCTCTCGTTTTATAATTAAAGATATGCCGCAATGCCCAGCCTGAATACACTGTCTTATTTCTAGACCTGAAAATGTAGTATCAGAGATAATAGTATTTAAAAGTTATAAAATTTAATATAAACTTAGAAATTAGAATATTTTAAATTAGCTATTTAAAGATGGTTTTGTTAATTACATCTGTATACTTGTTTAAAATGAAACTCCATATAAAGTAAATGCACTTAAATTTCAACACTACTTGCAAATTATAAACAGACTTTCTTAGAATGAGGTAACTCAGCCTCCATTGGTTTCAAAAAAGGAAGAATAAGAATTTATTCTAACAAATCTGTTTGCAGATGAAATAGTAAACTGCTATTCTAGAAAAACCATAATAATAGTTATTGACCTTGCATGACAGATAGATATTCCTCTCTATTCTTACACACCATTAGTTTTAATTCAAACCAAAGCCATTTTCAAAGAAGTATGTTAACTTCTTCTAGACTCTTTGATACAATTAAATTGCAGGATAAGACCGGAGGATATTTTAATAGAGTTTCAAGAAGAACAGAAGACAGGAATGGAAACACAGACAAAAGAGGCATAACTTCATTTCTATTCTAAACAGTATCACACAAGTCAAAATTTATATACTAATGATTTTAATGATTTCACTCTTGTACAGGAGAACACATAAAAGATTTCAGTAGGTTTATAAAATATAATAGGTTTATAAAATAACTCACCTAACACAATTCTAAGTAATGAAAAGACATAAGAAACCTAGCAAATAGATGTTTCAACACCTGGAAATTTGCACTTTCATTTTGTCTTATGTTTAGTTTTGTTGTGTGAATTCATATTTTGAAAATATAAAAAAACAGTAAAAAATTGAGAACAATGTAGACATAAATACAATACATCTACAATGTAAATAAGGCTAGCAACACTGTACCCGTCTCGGCTGTATCATGTTGTGCTTGTGTGCATTGAATTAGCAAGACCAGAACAATCACATGAAGTTCTGTATTTAAACAGCCAGCTGGTTACTTGTGGGTACATCAAACTGTCTAGAACATGTGGATTAAGCACAGCTAGCAGAGAGAATACATGTAAAAGGAGTTTGTGAAAGAGTATGACACATGCTACTTTTCTGCCTCTTGTTCAGAAAATGAAAAAAAGTTGGGGACATTTTACAGCAGTGTTTTTGCTTGCCAGTATGTAATTTCTGATCATTTATATGTAAAGTTTTAAAAGGGAAACATATATGCAAAGAAATAGAGAATGGATAGATTTCTCTTTCTTCAACACTGGAAGTCAGTAAATACTTGCTAATTGCTAAACATTTAACTTTAAATGTCATCATAATGTTTTAAGTTGTGGCTCTGAAGTGAGAGTGACAATGTACGCATTTTGCTATGCCTATAGTGGATACACTGCTCTATTTTCTGTAGCCAATCTCATGTAGTTATGCTTGCGGTGCATTTTATTTGTGTATGGTTATTAACTGATTTGAATGGCTCCTTTTACTTTTTTTCATTTTCTTTATTATTATTAAAAAATTTCCACCTCCTCCCCTCCT
>LOJH01022822.1:0-19746 GCA_001685095.1 Ellobius talpinus
CCTCATTGTCAGCCACATTCAGAGAGTCCGGTTTGATCACATGCTCCATTAGTCTATTCTGCTCTCTTTAGTGAATACTACGCTATGTGCAATAAAATGTAGCCTAGAAAGAGCCTGGATATTCTCTGGTTCAGAAATCTCTTCTGCCAAATAAATTTGTTCATTATCTTTGATTTTTGAACTCAACTTCACTCAAATATAGAACATGGGCAGAATGAAGCAAGATTCTTGATAAATATATCATAGGAACGAAAATTTTATGTTTCATGAGGTAGTCTTTATCTCATCTGGAGACCTCATGAGACAGCTTTCTCCTGTCTTCATTTCTTTCAGTTGCTGACTTTCCAGGCTTCTAAAATAATGATCCACCCCAAATTTTACCTTCAACTTACTTTGCTAGAATACTGTATCAAATTCTTTCCAACTGTTGTTATTTTTTCCAAAGCAACAACCTCGCCTCTTTTATCAATTATCCATGTTACTTGCTTTTCTTCTTTCTGATACCAACTTTATATCAACAGACTCTTAAAATGGAAATGCTTTCTTGTAGCCCATACTTTGGGAATATAATCCACTCAAATGGGGTGTCATAACTACCACCATAGCTAGAAGTGAGTCATGAAATGCTAGAACCAGTTATGCAATTTGAGGATTATGCCAGAACAAAAAGTCCTTTTAGATGCTGAACCATCTCTCCATCCCAAGAAGTTTGTGTTTACAATAGTAAAAATTATTGGAATCTTTTAAAGTTTAAAACACAATAAAATGTGGAATCATAATCAGGGATTTACAAGCACTGGGAGATGAAGATGGCATCCGTACCTTGTAAATTGTACCCAGTATTCTATAATCTTCTAGTTATATAAAATTCAATTTTAATATATTAAATGTGAAATTTTAATAATGTATTGGTTTAGCTTATATTCCTGGGATAAAAATAAATGGCCACGTTGAACTTGGGAAAGTAGTCATTTATATGACTTTCACTTCCACATTATTTTCCTTCACAGAGGGAAGTTGTGGTAGGAACTCGAGTAACCTGAAGGTAGGAATTCAAGTAACCTTGAAGTAGGAAGTGAAACAGAGACCATGGAGGAATAGTTCTTACAGGCTTGAATGCCTGGACAGCTCCATTTCTTTCTTATATGCCTAAGGACCACTTGCCCAGGAATGATACCTATCTAGATCAATTATCAATCAAAGAAATACCCACAGACTAGCCTGGAGGTCAATATGATGGGGTAGTTTCCTAAATTAATCTTCCATCTGCTCAGGTGACTCTATCTTGTTGCAAAAAAATTACCAATCAAGCAAATCAGTTCTAAAGTTGAACAGCTGAATTTTGTTGTAAATATCTTTCACTTTTTTAGTAAGATTTATTTCAAGATATACTTTTAGGTGATGAGTAATATTCATTCCCTGATATCTTTTTGTTGTTGTTGTTGTAGGTTTGTTGTTTATGTTCAGGAAAGTTACTGATATTTTTGTCTCTCTGTATTGTGTTCTGCTACTTTAATAAAAGTTTTTATCAGATACATAAATTTCTGATGTGTATTTGTGTGTGTGTAGAATGATATATGAAAATAGGAATACTTTTACTTCTTTCCTATTTCTTTTACAAGTATGCTCAGATGTATTCTATATGCATTGTTCACAAAGTTCTTGACGCAAACTGTGCTGGTATATTTTTCTGAAACTATTTCTTAATCCCAAAGAGATTAAATTTTTCCACAATCTGAAAGAAAGATGATAATCTTTAAAATCACTTGACTATAGATTTAACCTTCTATCCTAGTACGTACTCAGGTTACTTAAGTTTAACTTCCCTCTAAGACAAAAATGTAAACTACTATACATATTTCCCATCTAAGAAGTTTTTCAAATCTAATATAAATTCATAAATTTCCTATTATCTTAATATACCATCCCACATTCCTGAGCCAGAATAATGTCTGTCTGTGTTGTGATAACTATTTCCTGAAAGCAGCCAAAAGGTTGAAAACAAACTGAAACAAACAAAAAAATTCCATAAATTCTGGAAAAGCAGGTTCATTTAGGCTGATAACATACACTTGCAGTTTGGAATGTCCTTCTGGATCAGGTGGAGTCAATAAAGCAACTTCCCTTTTAAATCCCTGTTAAAGACTGTTGTAAAGATTCTCTTATCTCTTTCCCACACCACATTTCTTTTGCTTTTCAATGGTCATAGAGCAAACCCTTTTCTCAGTCACAGGAACAGACACAGAAGAGACTGATACAGATATGAAACCAAAACATTCACAACATATCAGACAGAACTAAAGACAAACAGTTCACACACACAACAGACAGCAGACACACCAGTCACCTCAAACTACAGACAGGCACAAAAGCAGGGAGAGACAGAGAATTCAGTCTCAGTCTTGTTCTTCCTAAAACTAATCCTAAAACTAATGTTTCTGTTGCTTAATGTGATATCAACATATTTTGAAACTTCCTCTGTGGTTTCTTTAATCATTAACTGATGCACCAAATCTTAGTTCTGTATCTTTTCCCCAAAGGGAAGTCTCAGGTGTCTTCTGTAACTTCATGTATATTATCTCTGGTGGTTAAAATCAATGAGAAACAAACACTATCAATAGTTAGCATTTTTTACCATAAAATTCAGTTACTTGCTACTGCTGTTGATTCTGAACAGAAGGTATTTAACAGTAAGTTAATTTTCTGCAAATTCCTCTTGACAATATGAATGTAAGAAAACTTAAACATGAAGAGACATAAATGTATCTAAATTTTAACAATCTTTTTTTTTGAGACAGGGTTTCTCTGGAGTTTGTCCTGGAACTAGCTCTTGTAGACTGGGCTTGCCCCGAAATAACAGAGATCTGCCTGCCTCTGCCTCCTGAGTGCTGGATTTAAAGGCATATGCCACCACCACCCAACTCAATTTTAATAACCTTTATTCATAAGTTTAAAAATGTAGTTATCTGTGCACTCAAAGATAAGAATATTAAAATAATGTAATAAATTGAAATAAACTGACATTTTGGAAACTAATTTTAAATCTGCTTGCTCTGGCTTCTATTTTCATATTCACTATGTCACTGTTATTGCAAAGCTGTGGCTAGGACAGTAATGCCCCAAGAAGTGCTTGTGAGGCATTATCAGTTATTTATTTAATCAGGGTCCAAGAACTCATTGGAATCAGATAGTTGCATCATTCAAGTGAAATTACAGCTGATCTCAAGCATTTTATTGGTCAGGAAATTGAAAAAGTAACGTGTTTTCCTCCAGACATGAAGGACCCACCTTAAAAGGTAGGGATACATAGATATTAGCTTCTGGGTCTCTCTCTCTCTCTCCCTCCCTCCCTCCTTCCCTCCCTCCCCCCTCTCTGCATTTCTATGTTCTGAAATCTCAATATGTCACTTAGAAACCTGTTTTCTCTTGGAATAGTTTTTATATTTTTCATGTCCAAATACACATTTATTTTATCAACCAAATTTTTAAGTGAAGCATAGCATTAATAGAAAGCAGTCAAATAGTTGAAACATTTAAAATGTGTAATTAAATAAATGAGAGGAGAAAATTGAACTACCTTTATTTTTATTTAACAATGATGAGTAGCCAATCCAGAATAAAAATATTAACCTAGAAACATATTCACATTTCCACTCTTGTTGTCTTCTGTATCAAATGATGTTATTTCTTTATAAAAATTAATATTTTATTTGCCAAATAATTCTTTATTCTTTACATTAACAGTGTATTTTTATTTGTTATATTGGTGTGTGTATGTGTGTGTACGTGTGTATATGTGTGTATGGTATACATGTATTATACATGCAAGGTGAATGGTGTTTGTATCTGTGAAAATTCATGCAGAACAAAAATAAGGGACTGACTATGAGCATTTATTGCATTTTACCTTATTTTCTTAAGACAAGTCTCTACTGAAACTTCAACTTACTCTTTCTTGAATATATCTGCAGCAAAATAAAACTTTGGAAACTATAAACCTCCTATTTACCAACACTGGAATGAAATGTACTTCCATGCTCAGATTTTGACATCAGTTCTGGAAACTCTTATCCTCATGTTGACATAGAAATGTCCTTAGTCATTGATTCTTCTCCCAAACAGTGTGAAAGTAACATTAAAATTTAACAAATATCACTTTCAATCTCTTCCACATTTTTCTGATGGCATTTATCATCTCCTTATTCCTAAACGTGTAAACCATAGGATTTAGCAATGGTGTCAGGACATTGACAAATATAAGTGTGTTTTTCTCAAAAGAGAATGCAGATGTATCCCGAGCATATATTAATATGCATGGAACAAGAAACAAAACCACAACAGTAACATGGGCTCCACAAGTGGAAAGGGCTTTACGTTGACCTTCAGAACTGTGGGCTCTCAGAGAGAACAAGATGATGCCATAGGAGACAATTAATAAGGAGAAAATTATGATGCAGATAGCCCCACTGTTGGCAAACACCAAAAGAACAAATAAATGTGTGTCAGTGCAGGCAAGCTTCAGCAATGGAAATAAGTCACACATGTAATGATCAATGACATTGGGTCCACATAAAGGCAGCTGCAATGTGAATGTAATTTGTATGATAGAATGCAAGAAGCCCCCTGCCCACGATATTGCCATCAAAATACTACAAAGTCTCCGGGTAAGGATAGAAGAGTAGTGCAAGGGCTTGCAAATGGCCACATACCGGTCATAGGCCATGGCTGCTAGCACAATCATTTCTGCCCCTGAGAAGAAATGGACTGAAAATAATTGTGTCATGCAACATTCAAAAGAGATAGTTTTCTTCTCACATAAAAAGTCTACAATCATCTTAGGTGTAACAGAAGAAGAAACACATGCATCCAGGAAGGACAGAAATGCCAAGAAGAAGTACATAGGACATCCTAGTAGTGCAGGGCTGTAAATGATGGTCACCACAATTATCGTGTTGCCCCCTATAGTTGCAAGGTAAACCAACAAAAATACAACAAACAGTATTTTCTCAACTTTTGGGTTCTGAGAAAGTCCCAAGATTATGAACTCAGTGACAAAACTCTGGTTTTGCATGATTATCAAGAAGACAGCAAAAATAAACTTTTGTCACACAAATCACCAATTGTTAAAAATGTTTCTTATATGTCTATAATATTTACATCAACATATCGTATATCCTTATGCAAATTATCTTGATTAGTTCTATTACTGTAAAAGTAAAGTATTAGAAAATTGAAAGATATAAGTATATAACATACATTGTGGAAAACAGAATTATGGAACTTTTAGAGAAACCATGTATTAAATTTTGGCTATGAATTCATCCACTTGAGTGAGAGGACAAGTATAATGTAACAGAATTATCAGCTCTTGGAGTGAATATTAAAGGACATTTTATAACATTTATAAGCTCAATGTGAATAAAAAAAACCAGTGCTGAGTAATCCACAATACTCGTCAGAGAATTTCCTTATATACCAACAGAAGAGGCAAATGTACATTTAGGTGTACACAAAATCCTGGCTACCTTTTAAATTTGTTTAAACCTAAGTTTAGTTACCTCATATAACTTATTCTTCACAAAAGAAAATTTTGTAGGAAATGTCTAGTAATATATATGATATATATGTATATATAATTATTTTTTCACTTTTATTTCACTTTAAAGTGTAACCAAAACATTATAAAAATAATCTTATATCAGTAAATGCAAGAGAAAAGCCAAAAGAATTTCTCATATCCTGGTCTCAATCTCCTGGTCAATAGTATATGTCATTGTTACTATTTCATTTGTCTGATTTTCTAATTGAAGTATAAGACCAAACAAATAAGGAATGATTAATCTAGGGTATTAAGAGACATATGTTCCAAGACCCATGAAATCTCCATGGAATCAACTTTATGACTATGAGATTGTTTATCTTAGTTATAGTAGCACTCACAGCTGTTCTTTCTGTTCTCCTCCTAATTAACACAGAAGCATCTTCTTATTTGGTCCTATGTGAGTGTGGTATCTTGAGAAAGGCAACAGTAAACAATGAAGGTTCAGAAGGTGATGGACCAATACATCATGTATGAAAATTGGTGATATCACATAACTGAAAAAAGAAATTATTCATTGAATTAATTTTAGAGTCTTGAGACATAATTCTATATTACTTGCTCATGTAGTGTTAATCTGTTTAAAAAGTATCTGATAATACAAATGGTTGGAAATCTGTATGAACTTATAAAACTTTTTAGTAAAGGACTTAACTGTTCATCCCCAAGTCATTGTAAAAGAAGTCAAATTAAAAATGTGAAAATGTTGCTGATAGTCAAATGCCCTAAACGTTCTAGGTATAATTCATTATCTTGAAAACATATCTGCTTCATGGTAAGCTCCTCCATAGAAATTAAGGGAATATTCCAGATCTTGAGTTTATTTTCCCTCTTACAACTTTAAAGGCCATTTGTTCTCTCTCATCTATACAACTCAATTTTGTTAGAAATAATATTTTAGTGTGTGAATATTGCTTGGTTTTTACATCCATACATATAAATATACATACAGACATTACAAATATTTTCTTAAAAAAATTGTGAGTAAAATTGATGATGTTATATTGAAAGTGAAAACTGTGGCAATCTTAATGACAATAATTAAAATAGAACAGAAAAATTTTACTTTCAATAGCTACACAATTCATTAGATATAGAGATAATGAGTTGGTGTCTACTTAGAATTTTCAACCCTATGTTTCAGTATCTTTTGTATGAAAACATACTCTGCAAGCTGTAAAAAGAGAAATATAAACAATAGACCACAAAACCATTTTCTAAAATGGTGTCCTGCCTACAAGATATGCTACAGCAATGGTGGCACAAAGCTTATGGAAGTAACCAACCAACAACTGATTTGACTTGCACTCCATTCCATGAGATAAAACCCATGCTGACACTGCTTAGGGAAATAAAGAACAAGTCAGCCCCAAACATTTTATCTACAATGGTGGGCTGCTTACAAGATATGCTAGGACAATGGTGGCACAAAGCTTGTGGGAGAAATCAACCAATAAAAGATTTGACTTAAAGCCAACTGCATGAGATGGAACCCGTTTCCAATATTTCTTGGGTGACCAGGAACTAGTGACTAGATAGTGCAGAGACCTAGGGTAAATCTAAATAATACCAGTCTGGTGTGGGAGGTCCATCTGTCTCTGTGTTGCTTTTCTTGGTTAATGAATGAAAAAACTGCCTTGGCCTGTTAATAGGGCAGAACTTAGGTAGGCAAGGAAGATGGAAACAAATGCTGGGAGTAAGAAGGGTGGAGTCAGGGAGAAGCCATGAGCTGCCAGAGACAGACCCTAGGAATTTTACCCCGTAAGCCACAGTCTCATGGTGATACATAGATTAATAGAAATGGGTTAAATTAATAATGTAAGGGATAGCCAATAATAAGCCAGAGCTAATGGGCCAAGCAGTGATTTAATGAATACAGTTTCTGTGTGGCTATTTTGGGGTTAAGTTAACTGGGTAGCTGGAATGAACAAGTGGATCCTCCTTGTAACACTAGTTAAGTGAATTTTTAAATGTAAATTTTGATACTAATGGTGTATAAATAGTACCTTATTTGGCTATCAGAAGAGAAGATTCCTCTTACAGCAGATGGGAACAGACACACATTAAGCAGGGAGTAGGAGACCTTGGAAGATTCTGCCCTAATTGAATGTCTCCATCAAATCCACCCCTTCAAAGCTAAGGGAACTGCATGAAAAAAGGAAGCAGAAAGAATGTAAGGACCAGAGGGAAAAGAAACCTTTAAATCAACGTGAACAAAGATCATATGAACTCAGAGTCTGAAGCGTAATACACAAGGACTGCATGGGTCTGCACCAGGTCCTCTGGACATATATTATGACTTCCAGTTTAGTGCTTTTATGGGACCCGTGGGTGTGCAGATTGGTGGGTGTCTGTTTTTTGTGCCTTCTGTTGGATCCTTTTTCCTCCTGTTGGTTTGCCTTATCCAACTTGAATGTGATAGTTTTGTTTTTATCTTATTATAGTTCATTCTGTCATATTTTTAAAATAATGAATAAATGATTAAAATGAAATATATCATGAGATGTTGCCTATATTTAACTTAAAATGCTATCATTTCATGATATTCTTAGAACAATTCCTCATTCTAATCTGTAATTAGAAATCTGTATTCACTCATAGGCTACAGCCAAAGTAGGAATAAAACCTAACCCTAGAAGATCATATGATTAAGTAACTACCATTTATGAGAGTCTGAGAAAATCATTATATAATTTAATTGTTATTGTCCAAGAATGAAGCAGGGTGGACAGAGAATTGCAATGACTAAGATCATGGGGTGTGGTAACCATGCATGAAAATGTCAGAATTTTTTACAATGATGGCATCGGGATCAAAAAAAAAACAAAAAAAAACCAAAAAACCACTCTAAACCCTTGAGCTATTTTTTCTAAGATACATACTTTTACTTTTTATGATATAGGTTAGTATATTTTATATTCCTGAATTTCCTTAAGTCTTGAGTTTCTCTTGTGCAAATTTAATTAATTTGAAGGAGTCCCCAAACTTCTTTTGTGACTAACACATGAAAATAATGATGGATTTGAAATGTACGAAGAGATATTAAATTTTAAGAACAATTTGGCCCCAGAAAATCAAAATGAGCAGAGAAGATAATTCTACATTTCAATCTTATTTATGCATAGTAAAAGTTGAATAGTGCTTTTCATCATATTTATATACAAGGTAAATTATTTTATTTGATGAATTATAATAAAACAAAGATTCAATGCACAGAGAATCCTAATGTTCTTTATAATTAAAGTATCTAAAATAATAATATAGTGTAGTTTTGTTTTGGGATATTTTAAAGGAGTCAGAAGATATGTGAATCAAGCACAAGACATAGCCCTAGTATAAACAGAATCCTGCAACATCAAAGGATAGTAGTAATATGTAAAGTTTAGTTGACCTGAAAGCCTTTCCCTGAGTATTTTCATTGTATCAGTACTTGCTTGTCAAGCTGCAGGGGAGTGGCAATCAATAGTAACCAGCTGTGATGCCTATGAACCATGTTGACCAACATAGCAAGACATAGCTAAAGGAGTAGTGGGACAGTCCTATCACCATTACCCAGCAGTTTTCTAATTGAACTTGAGGGCTAAATTCACAGGGGGAGAATTATGCCCATTACTGCCAACTACTCATGACTAGTGTGGTCATGGGTCTTAGAGGAAAATCTATAATCACTTCTTTTCTAGACCAACCCAATTCCTAATTTGATTTCTAAAACTTTTCCTTAAACACATGGATGAGTGTAGATCTCACCATTAATCAATTGCTGCTCCCTTTGAAGTAAATGAAGATCATTACAGAAAATTGGTTAAATGTATAGATGGGTTAATCATGAGGAACCCAATCCCAACAGATACATCTTCTGCACAGTTCCAACAACTAAGATTCAGAGAATATTACTGGAAGGGTTAAAAAAAAAGAGGTATATTGTAAGAAATGCAATACAAGAAATTCTGCTGTGAGACTGTGTTTTCTAACAATGACAGCGAAGCTACATCTGTGATATGTCAGAAATATGGCTGTCTAAACAAGACCTGAATAATGAGAAGGACACCAATAGATATGTTAATGTAAAAGGGGAAATCCCAAGGGCCCCACCTCTAAACAAATAACCACAGGCAAATTAATGACTGCTGTGGGAGGGAGAATTGGTCTTTCCAGGGCAGAGGTCCCTGTTAGGTATCAAATAACATGTGGTCAGTCCTGCTATCATTGAAATACCTGCAACAATAAACAAACTGAGCAGGTTATATTTAAAACTTTTTATTTACTTATTATATATCAAAAACACCTTTTAAAAAGCCATCAAATTGTAAGATTGTGAGGAAGAAGACATTAAAAGCCTGGGGGGAAAGGAAAGGAGAAGTTATTTAACCATGTTTAACTTTGAGAAGTAAATACAGTTTAAAAATGATAATAGCTGAAAATTTATCCAAATATAATAAAATTTGTTGTTTAAGTGAGGCATTGTCATTTTTCTACATCATATTTATAACTGAAAACATAGTAAAACAATGCAGTAGACTCTAATGAGTCTATGCAAAGCAACATGCAGCTTTTGTTCTATGCTATTAGTGTTCATGTAACATTAGGATAAATAAAGTGATGAATATAAATTAAAACATTATTTTCTTTCTATTGTGGGAAGTTCTAGGATATAATCACAATATATTGTTTGAAATTCCCAAATAAATAGAAAATACATTATAAATGTGGGCAACAAATCAGCTTGACGTGTAAATCCTATGTGTAATTTACTGACCACAGCCCAAGATTTTTTTCCATAAAAGATGAATAGACTTTATTATAGTATTTATGGGAAAGCAGATATAGTCCAGAATGGACACAAACTCACCATAACTTTGAATTCCTGATCTGCCTAACTCCACCTTCAAGTTCTGGGATTATAAGCATGTGTGATTATAAACAGCAAAATCCATAGATTTTATTAACATGTTGTGCAAATTCTATGTAACAAAGAACATAAACATTAATGCCAAATTTATTTAAAATGTGCTCTATGCTAAAAAATTAAATGACATATAAAATCAATCAAAATAAAATGTCTCATAAAAAGTCACACTTTATAAAGTATTATAATAGCTTTAGCATTGTTTTATTAATGCAATAATTTTGGCACACAAATTACAAATGATAGCAGAACCTTATGTGTGTTTTTATTTTTGAAACAGAATTCCTTCTAAAACTTTTATTCTAAATATTAAGTGAGTTGAGAAATGCTCACCAAAGAATGTAATTCAGTGTGTAAAATATTGAAAAATGAGAAAATTGTAAAACTTTCAAAATATAATTAAGACTATTTCAAACTATCACATGATATTATAAATAAATAACCAAATATATGACATAAAACATGAGGCATTTGAAAACTTCCTTAAGTGAGAATGAGAATATAAGGGGAACATTATTAATTTATTCACTAACATTAAAAATATTTACTATTTTCTAGAAGGGATATTAAAGTACTAAATTCCATTAGTTAGAAATATATTCTTATGATTATTAAAAACCTGAAAATTAAGTCAGGCAGTGGTGGTACACGCCTTTAATCCCAACACTCACGAAACAGAGGAAGGCATATCTCTGTGAGTTGGAGGCCAGCCTGGTCTACAGGAATTAGTTCCAGGACAAGCTCAAAAGCTACAAAGAAACCCTGTCTTGAAAAACACAAAAACCCCACCAAAAAACAAAACCTGAAAATTAAACACCAAGATGACACCCACAAGAGCTACTTTCTGAAAAAAAAAGTCTGATTTTCACTCTATCCATCTGATTAGCAAAAGTTTAAGTAATGAATTAACAGGCATCTTACATGAACTATTACATTATGTCATAATCTTTCCATTAATGACAAGACATAGGACTTAACCCTTTCTCAACCCATTGCTCTTTGGTTTCAAACTAAATTCCCATTAATGAACAACTCACGTTCTCTTTACTTATTCTAAAACATTATGTGATCTTTTCATAGCAGACATGCACTTGAAAATCCTAGAGCCCTAACTTACCTTATTCAGGGGCACTAAGCAAAAACCGTGGTCACTGAGCCATCTCCTAAGCAGAGACCTAGGGAAGTGTGCCTCCCTGGTCCATCATCCATTTCCCATTCATTTGAGCAACACAAGTAATTGTAGTGTCAATGTGACCTCAGATCCAGAGAGTCTTCATTAACTGTGAGATGCATGTAACATTCAAAATGTTCCAGGGTGAATAGATGGTTGCCACTATAAATAGTTTCTTTTAAATATATTTAATATAAATGGATGTTCTTGCATATGATGATAATTTATTTAAGTTTTATATAAAATTGTACCACAATTAAATTTTATAAGTCCAACATAATTTTAAACTAAAGTTATTATCTACCAATAAAAGCTTTATTCCTTGTGTTTATGGCTATCCAACTTTACTTCCTTGAATTTCTGGAAAGCACATTTTCTTCAGATTGCTAATAATTTCTCTGTCCAGAGTGTTAATTTTGATTTTCCTATATGTCTCAATTTTACTTCTCCTATTATCTACAGAATGTAGGAAAAATACTCTTTCTTTTCATGTCTTTCCTGATGGATCTCCGAAGCTCCTTTGATGTCTTTAGGATTTTGTTCATTTTAAGAGAAAGAATGAGACAGAATTATAGCTGTAAGGAAGTAAGAGCTTTACCTACTTTGTTTTTCTAAGAATTCAATGAAAAACTCTATGCTGTGAGGAACTGAAGTAGATATTATTAAATTTAAAGATTTCACTTTGGGAGTTGAGTCAAATTTTCTTAACGCATGTTCCTACTAGGCAAAATGTGTTTTGTGAATATATGGAACTAGAACATAGCATATTCAACTTCCATAGCTTTTAACGTACAGTGATGATTCAATTTATCATGTTCTTTTGTCACTATTCTTTATACAATCTCAAAGCATGCTTCCTTTCAATGCAAGTTTCAGAATAGTGAGTTACCAGTGTGTAAATGAACATAGGTTTGAACAATCAAAGCATTGTCAGAGAGATGATATAAAAATAGATTAGTGCTGCAGTTCTAAATTGTTTGGTTTTATTGTGAATTTGTAAATACATTTTATTTCATTATACCTAGAAAAACTGAAAACTAAAAACAAATTAATGGAAAGACCTTTCTAGGAGGCAAGGATGGAAGGAGTTTGCACTATAACACTAGTTATTTTAGCACTGTGGACACTTTAATAATTATTGATCATGAAGCACTGTTCTTTGATTTCTTCATGTAACATTTTATTCACTTAATAAAACACCAAATGTGGTAATAAAATATCTAACAAGAGAAATAATATGAGACCAAGTTTTATAGAACTCTCACAAGAATAGATGGTTGTGAAGTAAAAGATGCATAATTTTGTTGAACACAGTAGGCTGCATACAATACCTAAAATTAAATCACTTTATCAAAACTTAATTTTTTCATAAAAGTACATGATATGCTTACTTTGTTTCACTCAGTATGATGTCTGTGAAAAAAGTGAATATAGCCTTCTTGTTATTCATTTTTAACCATGATTCTCTGTTTGTTTCCATTTCTTCTTTCCACATCTAAGGGACCAAAGGAAATCAGCTCTGGCAGTGGGGGTGGAGGATGTTATCTCTGCTTCTGGTGTGGTGTATTCACCATGGTTGCTAAAAAAAAAATCATGAACTAAGATTCTAAATATTTTCCTCTCACTGCAACTGACATTTAAAGAGGTTTCCCTGGTATGCCATGAGTCTGTGAGACTAATTTTTAGTTCTCCCAGGGTTAGTAAATATTCAGGTCCCTTGACATTCAATGATGCAATTTTATAAAACTTTCTACCTATATCCAAGCTTATAATATTTATAAGTACATCTACTATTAGTATAGTTTTGTAATTTGGAAAGGGTTTCATTTGATAATAATTTCATATGCCATCATATTCAGAAAACAGTAGATTGTCTACAATGAATGGAATGCAATGTTTCTGTGTATAAACTAAGCAAAAAGTTGTGTCAGAAAAAAATCTATCTTTAAGGAAAATGTTCATTGTTTTGTTAAATACTATTAAAGACTGCTCAGTTAAGTATATTTAGTACTTTTATAGACAGTAAAGTATAATTATGTTATGTATAAATACATGTGAAACATAAAATATTAGAAAACATTTTTAATCTCAAAGAATTCTTGTTCTTTATACTTACTTATTTTTCACAGTTCTACATACTTACCCAAAGAAATATCACATTGGCCACCAATACTTCCTCCTCCACTTCCCTTTAATGCCAGCATCTTCTCATTATCACCATTTCCCCCTGATATATATGCTTATTATTGACCACTGAGTTTGATAAGGGAGGCTCTGTGAGCATGGTTGGAGCTTATTTCCTAGACCATGGGGCCCCTTACCCAAGGGTACATATGGGAAGAAAATACTATGAACTTGGTGTATAACTCCAACTATCAATAACTTTTCCAGGAGGAGTAGGGCTTCATGATATGATCTTAAATCAGTGATAGGCTGTCCTAAGGCCAAATTTCAAATTAGTCATGCCTTGGTGTCCACAGAGATGTTTGTTAATGGTAGTAATGTCTGTACTACGTCTATCAAACAACTTCTTATAGCATAACTATTCATCCTCTAGGAATAAGCGTATTACAGTTAAACACTAAAAAATGTTTCAGTCAAACACGAGAGGCATTAGGTTAAGCACATGGAGGAGTAGCGGGAGGCAACACAGAATATGTTGGAGAAAGTAAATGGAAGAGGAAAATAGTGTAATTATGTTATTAAGAAAATTTTAAAATATACAACAGAAGCAATAAAAAAGAAAAGAAAAAAGAAAATGGGGCAGAATATTAAAAGCTACTTAAATTTTTTCAGATCTGTCCTTGGTTCTAGAACCTTTAGGTTACCAAATTTTTCCAAAAATGTATAATCTCAGATTTAACATCTATAGGTTCTAATAGCAATATGTATTATTGTAGTCTAGTGGGTATTGCTGTTGCCTCACAAAGGCTTCCTGGAGAGAGCACCGAGTACAATAAGAGGTTCCAAGGAAAACAAAGGCCTACATTTACCTAAAAATTAAGTACATTATAGCTTCCTTTTCATGTTATAATTAAGATGTTGATTTGTGTTAAGCAAAACAGTGTCATTTTATTTTCAATATATCAATTTTCAAAGTTTGTTTTAAAGCATTCATGGAAGTGTATAGCAAACTGAAGTTTTACTATTTATTACAAGTGATATAATTTCAAATCAATTAGAAGATAATTGACCTGACACAAGGTCCATTTGAATTGAACCTTGTAATAGTAAAATCATAGTAGTTGAAAATTAAGTTAAATATAAATAAAATCTCTTATTTAGATTATACAGCAATATTCAAGTTTTCTTCACAATCTTGACTACTGAATGCAGAGTAAAGCAGTAAAGCCGAATCATGTGAATCGATATGAGTGATATGATTGGATCTTCTGTTCTATCTTGTGTTCATCTGAAATTACATCAAACTCAAGGGTGTAAGGGTGAGGTAGTAAGTGATCAGTCTTACACTGGATAATTATACTTCCCCTACACCGTTGTCAATGCTCACAGAACCATATGGGAGAAAAAGGGGGAAATGTATTAGCCAGAGAATAGGAAGAAGTGCACTGAAATTTCTCCTGGGCTTGATGTAGCTATTACTGTCGTTACTACAAAAGATAAATTCCAGGTCTAAATGTAGACGATCATTTCCAGGACCCTATCATATTGAGAAAGTATTCACCCTTGAAGTTCCTAGGGGATGAAAAAATATTCTTTACCGAGGATCGGGCCACTAGTAGATTACCCATGACCTAGTAGCTGGCACCAAAGGACAACAATTTAGCTGATTGTCAAAAAGGAAGAGACTTGTCATGTTAGGTAGGGCATGTGACAGTTGATATTGGAGAAATTTGAAGAGAGAAATAAATATAGAAATGATCATGTTTAATTGTATACATGTATGAACGTATTGAATATTCATAAAAATAAAAATGTGTTAAAATTAGGCCAAATACAATGATCATTGACTAGAAAAGAATCATTCACTTCTTTTTCTCAAATAGGCAAAAATTAGCTTTAAGTGTGATACAAACAAACTAAGAGACTGGTCAAATCTATGCTATATTTGCTCCTCTATTGTCTTTAAGGTATCAGGTCATATGTTGAAGCCAGTGATCCAGTTGGATTGAAGTTTTCTGAAAAATTTGGTGAAGAGTTCTAGATTCATTTTTTCCATATGACATATTATGCCAACATCATTTGTTGAAGGTACTAAATTTTCTTCAATTTTTAGCTTATGACAAACATCAGTTAGTTGTAATAGAATAAGTTTATATGTAGATAATCAAATCTATCCAGTTATCCATATGTCTTGTTTTCATGCCAGTACTATCAATTTTATTATTATATCTGCATAGAATAATTTGAAATCTGGATGCTGATACCTCTATCCACACTTTTACTGGTTTTGCTATCTGGAGTATTTGCCATAAGAAGTATAACATTTTTTTTGGTTCCTCTGAAAAATTTTATGAGTATTTTGATGGGAACTGCATTGAATATGTAAATGGATGAAATTAACAAAAATCATTCTGAGTGAACTAACACAGATCCAAAAAGACCAATATGGTCTGTATTCTCTTGTAAGGGAATGTTAGCTTTAATCTTTCAATAGGCTAAATCTGTGTAAACACAATAGTTAGGCACAGAGTGATAGAGTAAGAGACTATTGGGAAAGTAAGGTCATTTAGAATATAGAGGATATATAAATATGGAGAGATGGGATGGAACGGATATGAGGTCTAAATGAAGAAAGGAAGAGGAAGGGGGAGTAAGGGAAAGAATATAGGAATGGACAGCTAACACCAAGAGGCACTGAGATGTTCTACATAAGCCTATAATTGTAGAAGCTTTATATAACTTAAGTTTTCTCAGTGATCGTATGCTTTACATCATCAAAATAGTAAAAGTTTAAGAAAACAATTTTGATTAATAAGAAAAATTTCTTATCAGATTTTTAAGCATTGTGATAAATGCTCACAATATTTACCTGTAATTCATCTGGGAATAAATCCTCAAGGCCTGCTTCCTAATCACTTATGGCAAATGGATCTTACTTATGTTTTGAATTTGGAAAATTAAGATATATGCATGTGCCAATTAACAGATACTCAGGTTTCTTAATGATCATCACACAGACTGGAGAAGCCACTAAGCTTGTAATAATTCATTGTTTAAAGTGTTTTTCATATATGGGAATTCCTAAAACTATAAAGACAAATAATGGATCAAATATATTAGCAAAGCATTTCAGCAATTTTGTTCCCAATGGGATATTAAATATAAACCTATAATTCCCTATAATTCTCAAGAACAAGGAGTTGTGAAGCATGTCCACAGCTCCTTGAAAACACAACTTCAAAAAATAAAAATGGGGAAATTATATCCTCAATCTCCACATAGTGCCTTAAACCATGCTCTTTTTATCCTAAATTACATGAATGTGAATTTCTGTGAGCAATTTGCCATGGATAGATTTTGGCATGTTTGCATCAGAATTACCTTTGCTAAAGCAAAATGCAAAGACTCTTGCATGGATTGCAAAAAGAACCTGACCCTGTTTTAATATAGCATTGAGAGTATGTTTGCAATTTTTCATAGGAGAATGAGCCTCAGTGGCTGCCAAAACATCTGGTCTGGTGTGAGCAGCAGAAGAATGCCAGCCTGATGACACTGTTTAGACTGAGGCCTCCCCAGAGGAATTGGAGTGAAATTGTTGAATCTTCATTCCTGACCCTCTTATGTCATCATACCACTGTCTGAGAAAGGAAGGAAGATCTCAGTGATGCTTGGCGATTACAAGTTTTCCTCATAGAACTACTACAAAAATTTCTGGACCTCAGTGAGTCCTATTTACTTTGGAACTAGCCAAATAACATTGACTGTGTGTCTGTTCATGGATCTACACCATATCTTGGGGCACAGAACTTAACTTTGTCAGTAAGGTGTTCAATCTGGTGTTGAAATAAATGACCTGAGATCTGGGACCTCAGTAATTTCCCCTTTAGGTGAAAGAGACTTGTTAAGGCAATGGAACACTCAATTTCTGAAAAAAAATGTCAGATTTTCAATCCCTTCTGATTACCAAAAGCTGCAGTAATGAGTTAACTTAATAGGCATCTAATGTGAACTAATACATTATGTCATAATCTTTTTATTAATGGCTAGACATAGGACTTAACCCTTTCTCAACCCACTGCTCTTTGGTTTCAAATCCATATTTAAAATGGTTTCCCTAAGACATCATGAATCTGTAAAACTAATTCTTAGTTCCCTGTAGGCCCATATTTCTATATGGTATGGCAGCCAGGTTGTAAAGCCATAGTCAGTATCTGAAGTGGCCACATAACCTTCAAGACAGGCTGTCACTAACCTAACAAAAAGTCAGGATGTTGTCTTGCTCTTTTTTTGTAATTTGGAGGATGCCTGAAAAGAATTGCTAATACAGCCTACTTGACAGAGCTAGCATACTGACCAGGAAAACATAACAGAAAGCACAGGTAGTTGCGGACATGACTGAAAAAACAAATGATAATCTCATTGGATGCTGAAAAATGCTTTGTCAAAACTGAATATCCATTTTGATAAAGGTGTTAGAAGGATCAGGGATACAAGAAAAATATCTAAACATAATAAAAGCAATATAAGCCAAGCAGACAGTCAACATCAAGTTAAATGAAGAGAAACTCAAATCTATTTCACTATTTCACTAAAGTCAGGAACAAGCCATGGCTATACACTCTCTCCATATCTATTCAATGTAATAGTTCTTGAAGTTCTAGCTAGATAAAAAAGACAACAAAAGGAGATCAAGAGGATTCAAATTGCAAAGGAAGAAGTCAAACATTTGCTATTTGCAGATGATAAAATAGTATACATTAGTGACACCAAAATCTCTGCCAGGGAAGACCTACAGCTGATAAATACTTTGAGAAGTGTGGAAGGATACAAGATCAACTCAAAAAAATCAGAAGCCCCCTAATACAAATGATAAGCTGAGAAAGAAATCAGAGAAACATCACCTTTCACAGTAGCCACAAATAATATAAAATATCTTGGGGTAACACTAAACAAAAAGTGAAATCCCTATTTGACAAGAACTTTAAGATTTTGAAGAAAGTAATTGAAAAAGATATCAGAAAATGGAAAAATCTCCCATGCTCTTGGATAGATAGGATCAACATACTAAAAAATGACAATCCTACAAAAAGCAAATTCAGTGCAATCAGCATCAAATCTGAACACAATTCTTCACAAACCTCTAGAGAACAATACTTAACTTCATATGAAAATCTAATAACTAAGAATAGCCAAAAAGGAATTTCTGGAGGCATCACTATCCCTGACACTAAAGCTCTATTATAGAGTTACATTAATAAAAAGAGTGTGGCATTGGCATAAAAACAGACAGGTTGATCAATGGAATCAAATTGAAGACTCAAAAATCAATCAATGAACGACTGATTTTTGATAAGGAAGCTAAAATTATATAATGGGAAAAAAGGAAGTATTTTATGTTGGATGAAGGAGATGCTTGTTCATCCCAGCCACCCAGAATTGAAATAACCACACAGAAACTGTATTAATTAAATCACTGTTTGGCCCATTAGCTCTAACTTCTTATTGGCTAACTCTTACAAATTAATTTAAACTGTCTCCATTAGTCTATGTATCACCACAAGGATGTGGCCTACCAGCAAAATTTCAGCACATCTATCTCTGGTAGCAGTGCCATGGTGTCTACTGACTTTGCCCTCCTTTCTCCCAGCATTCAGTCCAGTTCTACCTGCCTAAATAAGTTTTGCCCTACCAACAGGCCAAGGCAGTTTCTTTGTTCATTAATGGTAATCAAGGCACACAGAGGGGACTCCCACATCACCTCCCCTTTTTTGTTTAAATAGAAAAGAAGGTTTTAACTTTAACATAATAAAATGACATATAACAAAACAGGTATCAAACAAGAATTACAGTAACAATATTTCTATTTACTTTATATTTTATCATAACTAAGGGAAACTATAACTATCTATCTATTCTTCAACTCCATCAAAGACTCCAGAAGGATAT
>LOJH01022825.1:0-15114 GCA_001685095.1 Ellobius talpinus
TGTACCACAACCGCCCAACACCAGCACGCTCTTAACCACTGAGCCATCTCTGCAGCCTCCTAGGCTTGGTCTCTGTAGTGCATGTAGTTCCAAATTCATTTTGTAGTCTAGCTGGCTCTGTATTCATGATGATTCTGGATTAGCCACCCAAGTGCTAGGATTACAGGTATGAGTCACCACGTTCAGCCTGGTTTTGTCTCTTTGAGAAATAAACACAGTACATGGAGGGAAAAAGGATTATTTACTTATCTGAGTCAGGATCACTCTCTGTAGCCCAGGCTGGCCTCAAATTCTTCAGCCTTCCAAGTCCTGGATCAGACATGTAAACCACCACACTAAAATCAGAATGAAACTTGCTGAAAAATATTCTAACCCTCCATTTCCTTTCCTCTCCTAGATGCGGCTACTTGCCATCAACATTCCCATGTCCTTCCAGAAATCTTCTGCCTTTAAAAATAGTCTGTGGTGCTAAGGATTGAAATTGGGGTCTTGTACAGTCAGAGCAGTGGTTCTCAACCAATGAGTCACAGCCTTTCAACAAACCTCTAACTATAAAATTATTTACATTACAATTCATAACAGTTGCAAAATTACAAAGTAACAACAAAAATAACTTTATGGTTGGGGTCACCACAACGTGAGGAACTGTATTAAAGGAAGGATCACAGCATTAGAAAGGTTGAGAACCACTGTTCTAGGCAAAGACTTTATCATGGAACTATGTTCTTGGTCATTTTTTTTAAAAAGGACTTTTCTTACATTTATTTAGAGAGTGTAAATCAAAGGACCACCCTCAGGAGTCAGTTGTCTGCTTCCATGGTCACAGTGCCTTTATTTGCTGAGCCATGACGCAGGCCCTGGGCCATCACATCTTCATCCACTGCACATTCCCTACTGTTGAACATTCAGCATCTAACTTGACACATTCATCCCATGACATTATTCATGAGAAACTGGATACATAACAGCCACCTCTGCAGAATACAAAGGGCCCTCTCACTCCACTCTACAAAAGGCCCCACATCTAGCATTATATCATAGTGACTAAGGCTACAGATTCTTTGGTCAAGTGGTCCTGTGGTAGAGGTTCTAACATCATTACTCACTAGCTGTGGAGATGAGAGCATTTTGTTGACCTCTCTGGGCCAATAAGAAAGTCACTGGGTATAGAGCCTGATTCACAACAGGCTCACCCAAGGTTAGCTGTTTCTTGACTTAATGGTATAGATAGGGCAAGCATTACCCCATACCACAGACTAAGGAACTGAGATCCAAAGAATTATAGTACTCTACACAGATCAGGAAGGGTATCTCTCTTTTGCTGCATCAGGCTAAAGGCAAGGGCATCAGGCAGGCAGGGGTAGATGAGGCTGACGGAAGGTGCTTGAGGCATGCTGGCAATCACTCACAGTTGCCATGGACCACCAAGTCCTTCTTCAAATAAACTAATAACCCTAGAGCGCTTGACCCTGGCTTGTCTAGAATATTCTTGGGAGAGACAGAGAGGGGCCAGTGGGGTCTGAGGGTAGAGTAGATGGGTGGTTCAAACCTACTCCACCTGAATGGAGTCTTCTCTGCTCTACCAGGATCTCCCCCTTAGAGCAATGTCTCCGTGTGTTCATGCAGCAGGAGCTGGCAGCACCTCACTCTGTGGGAGTCCCAGGAAGCACTGGGGCCTGTCAAGCCTGATGCTCACTGGTCTGAAGCTAAGGGTAGCTTCTTAAAGCTAGTGTGGTGGCTCATACCTGTCATTCCAGCATTCAGAAGACTGGGACAGGAGGATTGCTTTGAGTTCAAGGCTAAAACCAAAATGAAATGAAATGAACAGCCCCTTGGTCTATAGCTCTGAGAAGTGGAAATGTTACACTGAAACTTAGCCCTGGGTCACTGAAGAAGTTGAAGGGAATGTGTGTGTGTGTGTGTGTGTGTGTGTGTGTGTACCTGTCTGTGTGTCTGTCATCTGCCTGATTTGTGTCTTCGGACATTATTTATGCTACTTATCTTCCCATCTCCTTTTAGAATTTTTTGATGCGGAAGGAAGTGATATAGATTTGAATTTTGGGGGCCTTCGCGGCCGAGGAGTCCAGAAACAAGACCCTCCAATCGAACGAGACCTCTATTTGTCCCTTGAGGACTTATTCTTTGGCTGCACCAAAAAGATTAAGATCTCCCGAAGGGTGCGTATCAGCTTGCTCCTCTTAGCAGGCACCTTCTAACCCTACAAACCTCCCTGTCACCTCCCCTTCCCCTAACTGTTGGGAAACTCTGTGATCCTTTCTGATGAAACCATTGGATCTCAGACCAAGAGACTCAGCAATTTTAGATTTTAGATTCTAGAATCTGACATTTGAAATGAATAACAGAGAGGATTCACCCTTCCTTCTGGTGCAGAAATCACTTCTGCAGCCTCCTCATGGGGACAGGATCCTTCCCTTTTCAGTCCAGTCCCACCATTTTGGAAAGTGGAGGAGTAGGAGCAGAAGGAATCTCCTACGAGTTCCATTCCAGGGCATTTCCAGACCACATTCCTAAGAATATGTGTGTGGCCACAGGGTGGACATGGAGGTGGGCGGGTACAGTCTCTAAGGCGACAGCTTAGGGAGAACCTTGTGAATATTGGTTGCAGTATTCATTCAGTCCTTAGCCTGACCGTGGTCTGTGGTCCAGCCCTCTTCCTCCTTTTGCTTGGGGGAGATGGCCACTTTGGCCATGCTTCCCAAAGGCAGTACTCTGTGCTCATTGGATTGGGGACAGGATGGTGGGATGCTTTGTATGAGGTTCAATAGCTTACCTTCAGAAAGTCTGATGCACTCTTGTGACCAGCCCCTATTTTATTCATATCAACCAATGATTTAAACTATAAACTGAAGTCTGGGGTCTCTAGTGGGCTTGGACTAGACAGTAAGATGCCATGGAGCCTGGAGAAGGGTTGGGAGAACTTTGGGATAAGGTCAGACTTCTGGGATTTGGAGAGAGGAACCTTTTACTGTGTTCCTGTTGGTGACTGTTATCTCAGGCCACAGCTTCATCAGTCTGAAGTACTGTCTGAGCACAAGCTCCGCAGAGACATCCCGAGTCGACTCCTCACTCCCACCTCTATTGCTGTAGGTGCTAAATGAAGATAAATATTCCTCCACCATAAAGGACAAGATCCTGACAATCGATGTAAGGCCTGGGTGGAGGCAGGGCACACGCATCACCTTTGAGAAGGAAGGGGACCAGGTGAGAGGGTGAGAAGCTGGCTGGGGTGAGTCTCCAGGCTCACATGGTGGGAGGACTGAGAGGGTAGGAGACCATGTTTTTTTGTTTTGTTTTGTTTTTCCTGTCTCTACAAGTTCTGGTCTAGTAGAATGAGGTGGTCTCTAGAGTTCCTTCCCAAGGACAGAACCTCAAAATGCTTCTGTGGATGCAGTTTGGGGTTATTATCATTTTACACAGTGGGAAAACTAGGGCTCCACATGGAAGGGACTTGCTCAAGATAAGAACACAAAAAGCACCAGATAGTGGTGGTACACACTGTTAATTCCATCATTCAGGAGGCAGAGGCAGGTGGATTTCTTTGAGTTCGAGGCCAGCCTGGTCTACTAAGTAAGTTCCAGGCAGCCAGAGCTGCACAGAGAAACCCCTGACTCAAAAGAAAAAAGAAAAAAAAGAAAAGAACACAAAAGCTAAAAGAAGGGTTTGGGGAGGAGGTTCAATACCACCCAAGGATGGAGACCTGGACTTGATCCTCAGCACCAACGGTAGAGCCAGGCATTACTCCTGTAATCCCAGTGCTGGCAGACAGAGAGACAGAAGGGCCCTCAGCCTCCCCTCCAGTGTTCTTGGGTAGTAATCCCTAAGAAAGCCCAAGGAGCGAGGCTACTCAGAATCATTCCATTAATAATGATTTGAAATTAAAATACGTATCTGTGGGAAAACATCGAATTACTGTGCTAAGGATGCTGAGTCCTTATGTGCTAAGATGAACTGAAATAATGGAGGGCTCAGAGCTGAAAGAGATTAATTCCCTTGCCTATACCCATTCTCTTACTCACCTGTAGAATACCTGCTTCCAACAATCACCCTTCAACATGGTTCACTGGGAGTCAAAGCTACTCAGGAGGCTGAGGCAGGGGGATCACTTGAGCCTAGGAGTTCAGTCTTGACTTGGTGACTGTGTCAACTTGGGCTACAGAGCAAGACCCTGTCATAAGAAAGCAGGCAAACAACAGATACCCAGAGCCAACATCCCATGCTCTGAGCAGCATTTCCCAATCTCCCCATATGGCCCTAGAGTCTCCTCAGAGCCCAGCCTTTGGGCCTCCCTTTATCCTGGTCTTGAGCTTGCTGAGGAATAACTGTCGGGTTATTCCTCGCACTGGGAGCTGCAGAAATAGCTTTCTTTCTGTTTGCAGAGGCCAGAAGAGAGGTTTGAGTTCAGGGTGCCTCGCTGAAGCAGAGAAATAATTTCTGAGTTACTGAGCTGCAGAGAAGTTGTCTGGGCCAGCTCAGTGTCACACAAGGAAGTCCCCGCCCCATACTAAGTAGGTTTATATGGGCATGCTCAGTAGAGAAGGACTTTGGGAATGGGGAGTGAAACAGGGTAGGCTTCTCTAGGAAGTGGCCCTAGGCCACCCTGAAAACTGGGCATAATTCCCCATTGCACAGGGGAAGACATGGAAGCAAACAGAGACTGAAACTTGGCCAAATCATGCAAGCAATAAACCTGTTACCCCTTGGCTTTTCCTGCCCAGGGCCCCAACATTATCCCGGCTGATATTATCTTCATCGTAAAGGAGAAACTGCATCCTCGCTTCCGCAGGGAGCTTGATAACCTCTTTTTTGTGTACCCCATTCCTTTGGGCAAGGTGAGTGGGTACAGTGCAGAAGAAGAGCACGGAGACCCAGAATGAACCCCACTTGTAGCAGCTTAGGCTTCATCTCCACCAACCAACTTCTAGAAATCACAGGGTCTTGTGATTCCCACCACGTGTGTCTCTCTCCTTGGCACTGGGTGGATCTGTGGAATAGCTCCTCCTTGCCCCCTTCTTCATTTTTCTACACACTGTCCTGATCCTGCCGCTATCCCTACTGTCTCTTCAAGGTGCCCCTGTTGACTTGTTCTTTGCACTTCAGACTTCAGGGTGAGCACACCTGCCTGATTGAGGCACTTTCATACCTGGAGGCTCTTCAATTGCTGTTACTGCTGTATGGTCTTCCTCCCACAGAACCTGCCATTACTGCCTCGCAAAACCCTTACACTCTGTTATCATCAACCCAACCTACCACACTTCAAACTAGAAGTCAGGTCATGACTCATTCACAAGTAGTTCCTGTACAGCCTTTTGCCTCCCTGGTGTCCAGCTCAGGGTTGGAACCCAAGTAGGCTCCTGAATGCCTTTAAAATAGAATGGCTGTGGTGACATTCTGCATATCCACCTCTCATTCAAACCTCTCCAGGCTCTCACCTGCTGCACCGTGGAGGTGAAGACCCTAGATGACCGTCTGCTCAACATCCCCATCAATGACATCGTCCAGTGAGTAACCTGGTAACCTGGTAACAAGAAAGGATGGACTGAGACTTGGAGGGTGGAACTGTGCAGGCTGCAGCCACAGGAGGGCTCCCTCAGGCTGAAACCCAAATCCACCATTCTCTCTGAGCTGTAGGGCTGTGTTCACCATAAAGAAGGAATGCTTTTCTCTAATGTGTATGAAGCCCCCATAGAGGCCTAAGAACCCCAATGTCGGTCACTCTCTTGCCTCCATTCTCCAAACTTCTCATCAGAATATGCAGGAGTGGCCCCCAAGTGTTTTTCCAAGAAAGGTCCGTGACAGGAAAGGTTTGATTCTGCCCCAAGTCTGTTCTGCTCCCTAGGGAGTGTCGCACAGTTCCTGGGATGTGATATTTGGAACAAGCCAGTCTCTGACCCCATCCATTCTGGCATGTAAGACCTGTCCATCTACTAGGAAATTGTAGTAACAGCCCATTCCTGTGGTCCTGTGAGTTAGGGCAGTGTGGACCCATTAGACACTCTCTCTCTCTCTGAGACTTCTATGCTTCTTTCCTCTCTCAGTCCTAAGTACTTCAAGATGGTGCCAGGTGAGGGTATGCCACTGCCTGAGGACCCTACCAAGAAGGGGGACCTCTTCATTTTCTTTGACATCCAATTCCCCACCCGCCTCACACTTCAGAAGAAGCAGATGCTGCGCCAGGCATTGCTGACCTAATTGTGGGGCACCTGGACAGGAGAGGATGGAGAGGGATAGCTGGGCCTTACACACTCCACCCCCACAGTGAAGATGGGGAAGTGTGAGACCTTAGGCCAATATAATAAAGATTCCTTTCCTATCCTCTATGACCTGAAGTGTGCTGGAGAGAAGCTTCCTGCTTTGCCTTCCTTTGGACCCCGAAAAGCTAGGCGCCTGGGGCCCCATTTGGCTTCCTAGGCATGGACTATTATTCCCTGAAGGTTTAGGGCCTCTTGCTTCCATCTTGGTACATGGGGCAGGGCTATGTGACTGACCCTGTCTAAAGTCCCTCTGCTCTTGCCATTTCACAACATATATGTGCAAAAGGAACCTTCTAGGGACTGTGCTGCTTCGGGAAACAGGAAACACGAAGCACAGAAAGACGGCACTTGTACCTGCACTCCAGTGTCTATGGCTGAGCTGCCACCAGAACCTTAGGCCAATCTGTATAGACTCACAAGCTTCAGTTAAAGTCACACCCAGAACACAATGCCAGAAGAGCTCTGCCTGCCTCTGGCTCTGGTTCCATGTCTATGAGATGGGTCTCAGGCTGCCTTTGGGCCAGTGTTGCGGGAGGCATGGCACTTGGGCTCTGTCCAGGTCTGTCCCTGACTCTTGCATTGGTTACTAACTTGCTTAGTAGAGCTTACACCCTGCCTACAGGTGTGAGAACTGGGTCTTTGGTGTGAAAGCTCTTGGTAGACTCATGGTTAGATTATAGAGAGGGTCACTCCAGGTGGCCTGATGGAGATCCTGCTTCCAGGTGCAGACAGGGCTGTGTGGCCCACACCAGAACCTTCAAAGTTGACAGCACTGTGTTTCTTTTCCATGCTGGTATTTGAGTTTAGGCTGTGATGAGGTCTAGGCAACAAGCAGATTCAATGGCTTCTGAGATGTGAGAAAAAAACCAAACAGATTATCCATATTGCTTAGAATCCTGCCATTCAAAGTGCCATATTAGCTTAAGGATTTGTCCTTTTGACTTTTCAAAAAAATTTCTTTGTTTTTCAAGATACAGTTTCTCTGTGTAGCCCTGGCTGTCCTGGAACTCGGTAGATCTGCCTCTGCCTCCTGAGTATTAGGATTAAAAGAATAAACTACCACACCCAGTTTTTGTCCTTTTAAATTTTGAGGCACGTTTTTAGGTGGCTGAGGCTGGCCTTGAACCCCTGATCCTCCTGCCTCAGCATTCCACACACTGGATTATAGGCATGTGCCACCATGACCAGCTGAAAGATTTTTTTGTTGTTGTTCATTTTTAAAAGTGGGTGTTCAGCTCTTGGCAAGCATTTTGTTTTTTAATATGTTCAACCTTATCCCTGCTGGCCCCAAACCCCTGAGCTTAAGTTATCCTACTGCCTGCAGTCATCTCTGATTCTTTTGTTTTTCAAGACAGGGTTTCTCTGTGTATCTTTGGGGTCTGTCCTGGAATTCATTCTGTAGACCAGGCTGGCCTTGAACTCAGAGATCCACCTGCCTCTGCCTCCTGAGTGCTAGGATTAAAGGTGTGCACCATCGCCACCTGGCTACAGCCATCTTTGAAACACCATGAAGGCAGAGGCAGTAAATATTGAAATAGGGGGTTAAAGGTGGTGGCGCACGCCTTTAATCCCAGAATTTAGGAGGCAGAGGCAAGTAGATCTCTGAGTTTAAGACTAGCATGATCTACAGAGCGAGTTCCAGGACAGCCAGGATTTATACAGAGAAACTTATCTCAAAAAACAAGCAACAACAAAAAAATGAGACCTTGAGACAAAGACTCTGGGACTGGGGCTCCAGGAAGCATCTCAGTATAGCAGTCAAATATGGGCCTTAGGTCAGATACCAGGGCAGGTCACTTCACTTCTCTGGGTCCTTTTTGTTGTTGCTTTGTTTTGTTTTGTTTTGTTTTGTTTCAGATAGGGTTTCATAGTGTAACCCTGGCCGTCCTGGAACTCACTCTGTAGGTCAGACTGGCCACGAACTCATAGAGATCCTCCTGCCTCTGCCTCTGCCTCCCAAGTGCTGGTATAAAAGGCATGTGCCACCACCACCAGATGGTCCTTTTTAAAAAATAAAGTCTTTTGTTGTTTGTCCTGAAGTGTTTTTCCTACATTTGTTGATGCACCATATGCATGCACTACTCGCAGAGGCCAGAAGAGGGCGTCAGATCTCCCTGGAACTGGAGTTACAGATATGGGTACTGAGTCTGCAAGAGTAGCTAGTGTTCTTGACTGCTGAGACATTCCTCTAGTCCTCTGAATCCTTTTACAGTAAATATCTCAACCCCTTCATAATGACCTTGGAAAGCAGATGGCAAGTGAATCACTGTGCTCTGTGGAACTGACAACTGATTGTAACTGCCTGCTGTGAGGGCAAGCCTCCAGCTATAGGGAGGTTGTGGAAGTAGGACTTCCGGCCACTGCTACCCACCCTCCTGAAGGGCTCTGTGGGAAGCCTGGCTTCCACCAGACCTTTATGAGATTCCTGTTACCTCAATAACTGGGCTATCTAGGGGGCAAAACAGGGTTTATCATCCACCCAACTCATATTACTGAGGCTTCTGCTACATTTTAAAATAATTGCCTCCCTTTTCTCAGATCATCTAATAGCATTCTCCATCATAAATCCAGTGGTCCCACATCTATACCACATGTCAGAACACATGGCTGGCATATTGTGTGCCCTCACATCTCACATGACCTGTTTGTTAGCTGTTGGTAGACATGCCTAGGGTAGTAACTGTTCCCCCGAAGGACTTAACACAATGGCCAGACCTCCATTTGTTGTGTCCTTGTGTGGTGAAGCAAAGAACCCAGGTTGCACTGCTGACCCACCCTCATTGTGGCTTGTTATCAGGACTGAGACAGTGGCTGGAGTTATCAGAAACCAAGGACTGGGCACACTGTTCTCTGGGAGTCAGTATAACATCCTGGCCTCTTGTCAAGCACTGGAAAGGTGCAGCCCTCTAGCTCTGATCCACATCCTGCTAAGGAGTGGAGGGCCAGAAGGTGGAGCAGCTTTAGGTTGGGAGGACATCCTGTTGTCCAGGCCTGGCTTCACAGTGGCCAGACTCAATTCCCCAAGGAGCCCCAGTACTGTATGCCTTGTCCTGGCCCTCATCCGAAACCTGTGTAAGATGGGCCTCGGAGACTTGACACAGTCCAGATCTGGAACCTCACAGTCCCGGCTCCTTGAAAAGAAGCAGCCCTGCCTCGCTCTCCTACCTGAAGACAGCTGGAATGAGGACGAACTGAACAACCTAAGCCTTGGCTGGTCGCCAACCTCGGAGAGGGTAAGACTTCCAAGAGAGGGTCCTTAGAAGTCAGTTGTGGTGCTGTAATCCCAGCACTTAGGAAGCTGAGGCAGAATCATAATGAGTTTGAGGACAGCCTGGACTACAAAGTGAGTTCCAGGCCAGCCTGGGCTACAGTGTGAAACCCTGTCTCAAACATCAAAACAAAATCCCTACAGGCTGAATGTTTGCCAGGGATCCAAGCCCAGTCCTTCAGTGGGTCAGGCCTGCCCTGTCCTGGTTCAGGGCACGCCTAAGGGTGTGATTATAGTTAAGGAAAGCCTAACTTGCCCTCGGGAGTCTATGACTTGGGGAGGTAGATTATGTGTTTTAAAACAAGCCCCTCCAAATGGAAGGTTCTGGAGTTTGTCTACATCTCTCAACAAGTTGATGTTCGGGGACAGGAGTATTTTCACTGTGCAGATCGGCAGGCCTGGCCAGTGGGGGTGGGGATGGCAGCTCTAGAGTGCCAGGTGCTGAGTGACAGCTTACAGAGCCCCAAGGGAAGGGCAGGTGGGCAAGGGTTCTGCTGTTTCCCTGGGCTGTTCCACTGTCCCCTCAATGTAGGCTGGGTCTGGAGGAATGGACTAGATGAACCCCTCCCATGATGTTACAGTCATCCCTTTTTAAAGTCACTGGCTTCCTCCCCTGCCTGCCAAGGTGCTGAAAAGGCCCATTGGCCCAAAACCTCTAAACACAGTTTATGAGAGATAGAAGACACCAATGTTGAGCTTGCTTTATGGGCGGAGGCTGGCTGAGCTGGGCTGGGAATGAAGACAAAAATTTGGGTTTAACTGTTAAAATGACTAAGGGCTCAAGGTCTTGACTGGTGCCAGGCCTTCTCACTGTGGGGCCATCGGCACTGGGGCACAGGGAGATGAGGTGGGAAGGGAGTAGGGGTGAGGGAAATGAGGGACTGGAAAGGTGTGGGGCTGGGCAGAGGATGGAGGAAAAGGCAGGGCAGGGAGGGAAGCAGGGTCCAGCATCAGTGGAAGATGCTCAAAAGGGTGCCTCTCGGGATCCATAGGCAGCCATCAGGGCCCTTTTGAGCTGCTCATAGGTGACAAACATCACTACGTTCCAGGACCCCAAGCGGAGGAAGGAAGGCATGAACCTAGAAAGAGAAAACACAAGTCATGGAGGTACCTCCACCCTCTGCTTCTACCATGGGGCCTAGCTATCCATCCAACCCATGGACTCTGTCTCAAAGGAGGCTGAGAGGACCTGGAGAAGAGCCCCACAGCTCTATGCCCAAGAGCAAGAATCCCCACAGCCAACTCACTGGTTTTGCTGTACTGGTGAGTAGAATCCTCGAGCATGCTAGGCAAGCACTCTATCACTGAGCCACTCCCCTTCCCTCAGCCCAAATCCCCATTTTAACCTCTAAAAAACAGAGGTGACCACAACTTTGGGATGTTTGGCACTTGGCTGCATCTCACTTCCTGGTGGTTCCCTCCCTTCTATGAGGCCTGGAGTTGGGTGGGGATCAGAGGCTCACCCCTTGTAGAAGGCTCGGGGTCCCTCCTTCCGGAGCATGGTAAGGGCACAGTGACCTGCGCTGCGGTACTGGCCCAAGGCAGAGTTCATATATCTCGTCTTGACCACATCGACGGGGGAGGCGATGACCGTGGTGCAGAAGCCCGCCCCAAAGGCGGAAGTGAAGTGGCAAGGGAGGTCATCTGCCACAGAGCAGCAGGAAAGGCGGTCAGCTCTCCCCAGCCCACCCTGACCCGTGATTGCAGCAGGAAAGAATTGTAAGGAGAGGTTTAAAAGGCACAGACTGCAGCTAGGATCCCTTAGAAGGATTTAAAAGATTCTTTTGGCCAATCTAGCCTGTTCTAATATGTACAAAGTGAATTTGAATGGTGAGAAATATAAACTATAAGCAAAAGGCAAACAAGATGAGAAGATGTGGTCTTTAGAGAACGATACCCCCCCAGCTCTTAACGACCCTAACATACCTGTCATGAGGTTGGCATTCAGGAGAGTATCCTTGATGAGGTCATAGGTCACTAGCTCAGCACAGTTGACAATGGCATTACGGGCAACGTTGGGAGAGGTCCCTGTAGAGGAAGGAGAGTTTGTGTGAGCCCAGGGTGTGAGAGAAAGGAGGGGAGGACAGGAAAGCCAACACCCAGTACACACCTTTCCAGAGGCCCCGGATGCCCTCCTCTCGTGCAATGGTCTTGTAGGCTTCGACGGTGCTCTGGTATCTCCGACCACTGCCAGCCCGGGCCTGAGCCTGGAAGCGGACCTTTACCACATCTGTAGGTTGGGCCACAGCCACAGCTAGGGCACCTGTGGTGCTACCTGCCAGGAGGCGACTCCCGATGCCTGCATCTGTGGGCACACAAAGGGTCAGTGGTCAGCCAGGCCTGCACTCACATACACCATACTCTTGCCAAACCACCATGCAACTAGACCATTCTTGCTCTATATAGTCCTCACAGGGGTATAACAAGGAGTAACACTAAATGGTAAATGCTCATTTAAGCTACTTTGCAGCCTTGGGAAATCAGTCAGTTCCATTTACCAAATGTGAAACCCAAGACCAAGAGAGGACTTGAGACAGGTTCTCAGGGGAGCTCTACCTCTTCCTACGGTGTCATCCTGGGAAAAGCATCCTTGCTGTAGGTGCTCAGTTTCCTCACATGTCGGGGGCTGTGGTGACACATACTTAATATCAGCACTTGGGAGGCTGAGGCAGGTAGACATGGCCTGACTCCAGGCCAGCCAGGACTGTATAGTAAGAGCCTGTCTCAACCCCCTACCCTCCAAGGAAAGCTTATTAAGGAGATAAAAGAATGCAGGCTATCAGGGCAAAAGGGTGTGGTTGCTGTCTCTCCAGTGTGCCTTTGGCCCAGTCCTTCCCCTATTTCAAGCCTCAGGTGACCCAGGAGCTCACCTACTGCCCTGGTGGTTGAGAGGACTCTCATGGGCTCATACCCTGCTCATAGCCTAGACAGCCTTGGTGGGGTCCCTTCCACTTCTCCACTTCTCTGATCCTCCCAGGGGTCTTGGGAAGCCTAAAGGAGCTATTCAGCTAAGCGAACTAAGGTCATAATTGGCTGAGTCCTAGATGCACACTCACGTTCTGAGCCCTTGGTATAGAACTGCTTTACAGAGTCGTAGAGGCCAATGCGGACCGAAGCAAAGCTCATCTGGCGTTGCAGGCCGGCGACCAGCCCATTGTAGAGGCTGCGTGGACCCTCGGTGCGCACCATGGTTAGGATGGTGCCCAGCACACCACGGTACTGGGTGTTGGCTGCAGTGTGCACTAGCCCTTGATTTTCTCCTTGGATCTGAAAGGCCAAGATGGAGTGGCTATAAGCACTGGCGGATGGTTCTGCCGATCTCATGCCAGCTCTAGGATCCTCATCACCCCTGACGGGTCAGACCCAGGGAGGGAGCAGATGAGACAGCACCCAGAGCTTCATTTCATCCTCACCTGCAGCCGGACTTTGGCGGTGTCTAGAGGAAACGTGATGAGATCTGCAATGCAGGCAGCTGTCCCAGCTCCCAGGAACTTTACGGTGGCTGTCGGGGGCACGTCTGTGGCCTTGAAACCAACCATGATTCTGGTCTCCTTCTACCTCCCAGAAGATGGAGAAAAATCGGAGAAGTGGGAGCCTTCGATCAGCAAGATGAGACAGAAGAACTCTGCCGGAATCTAAGCCAAAAGAAGAGAAGACCTTGGGTAACAGCGTCCCCCAGCCTCCCTCCCTCTCACCACCTACCTATCCTTGCCCACTTTCCCTATAGGTACCAAGGAGGTCTCAGGGGTTACAGGAGGGAAACCAGGGGAGAGATCCAAGAGTAGTCAGGCAGGGTCTGGGAAGCAATTCCTGCAAGGAGGTGAGATTCTGTGAAGGGTTCCCTCTTATTTAGTGTAGGAACAATGGCTTCCGGGTCATTCTGAGACTGCCTCACAGCCACCAATGGGCTCCTGATCTGCTGGCACAGACTGCAAAGAGGAGGTCCACATTCCTGTTCTATGGGTCTATCCCAAGGGCTACAGAAGTAAGGGAAAGTTCTGCCAGAGCAGGACCTGGCAGGTCAAACCCTACAGGAGAGGTTCTGGCTGGTATGTAATTACTGAAGAGACATGTTAATTCCATCCTTGCTAGCCCCCACAGCTCAGGTCCTCTGCTTCCACGGGTGTAGGTTTACAGAGGTTCACCATCCACCTCTCCAGGTTTACTGGCAGGCACAGGGGAAAGATGGGAGACCTGGTCCACGAGGAGGCCTGTTTGTTTTCCTCCAGTGGGGGGCCATTCTCAGTTCTTTGTGGAGGTGCAGGTCACAGCTATGCAGAGGAGATACAGGAAACTAAAAGACCCATTTTGTTCTTAGAGTTGGAACACCACCCTTCTCACTGCCTTCTCACAGCTATGCAGAGGAGATACAGGAAACCAAAAGACCCATTTTGTTCTTAGAGTTGGAACACCACCCTTCTCACTGGCCCAGGAGGAAGTGAGCCCAGCACCCAGTGGGGGAGGGTGACCTGCTTCTTCTTCCCTAATTTCACTTCTCTGATTTCATCGGTGCAACTGTTCTGAGCTCAGCTTGATTGGCTGCCTGTGTTGCTAGGGCTCAGGAGGAAAGCCCTAGCTGGGGGAGGGAGGATGTGGTGGTAGTCACCTATGAACACAGACAACCATGGAAACAAAACAGCTGGGACAAACAGGGCCATCAGAGCAACTCTCCATGACAACAGGTTCTCTTTGAGTCTTGGGGCCCCTGGGGCTTAGTGAGACTAGGAATCAAATGGCAAACTGTAAGGGTGCAGGTGCTCCTAGACTCCAGCAGACACCTCCTTCTAGGTTGCGGTCCACACTCTTGAGAGCAGCCCGTGAGGCAACTGCCCTCCCTAGCTCCCCATTAGAGGAGAACTCAGAGCCATGTCCGCAGGCTCCACAGCGGCTCAGTTTGTTCTGTCCTACACTGTAATGCCTCACCTCTTCTCCAGGCGTTCGTGGCATGATGCATGCATGAGTTCATTGCATGCATGTCTGCCTGATCTGGAGCTAAATGGTAGCATAGTGGGAAACCCAGAAAGATGAAGTCTCAGTTGCTGTCCAGACCAAAAACATGTGGTTCAGCTGCCATTATGAATGCTGTTTCGGGTTTTCCAAAGGTCAGGCCCTTGAGGGTTGGGTATAGAGGCAAAGATCACCTGTACTAAAGCTATTGCTACAGCTAAAACATAGGCCTAGAAAGTTAATAGTGCTAGGCATGGTGGTACATGCCATTAGTTCTTGGACTTGGGAGGCAAAGGCAGGCGGATCTCTGAGTTCAAGGCCAGCCTGACCTACATAGGTCAACCAAAGATGACCGCCCACAAACAAAACAAAACAAAACAAAAAACCATTTGATCGTACCAGACAAGTAAAACTGTGGGTAGTAAAAAGCTAATCTCATTTACAGGGATGGTCAAAGAAGGGAGTTCAGATCAGCAAGTTGGGTAAAGGTGCTTGCCATTGAGTCTGAGGAACTAAGATTGAACCCTGGGGCCTGTTGTCTTCTGACTTCCATCTACCTGCCCTGGCACCCACATGCCTTCACACACACACACACACACACACACACACACACACACACACACACAC
>LOJH01022826.1:0-19745 GCA_001685095.1 Ellobius talpinus
ATCTATCTATCTATCTATCTATCTACCTATCTACCTATCTATAATCTATGTATCATCTATTTACCTGCTATGCTTCCATTTAATCACCCATTCAACTATCTCCTTATCAAAACTTTACTATCAGTAAATTTCAAGCCATGTATCAGCATACTTATTTTTGATTAACTGGTATTTGGCAGAAACCATGATATCAATAACTAAGGAGCCAGTACTTAGTCCCTGTGATTCTGTTAGTTTATGATTCAGTAAGACAAAGACGCAAATGTGCCCACACATGAAAGAAAAAAAATATTTAAAAGAAAACCATCTCCTTTACATTTTGGTACAAGAGAGGCAGATATTTTCTGGGTGAGTAAAGTTATCTGAGAATGAAGGGAGAGTGGTAACGAGACACAAACCCTGGCTTCAGTGTATACCAATATTAATCAACAAGGTTGGCAAATATGCCAACAGTTTCTGGAAAGACCACTAGGTATTACAACATAAGGTAAAGAAAAAAAGGACAAATAGGGTAGGGACTCAGATTTATCTTGGAGTATAAGAAAAGCTCCTATGAAAGGAGATGACCTTGAGCCTTAAATTCACACAGAAGCCACCCTGCTAAACTAAGGAAATTCAGGTACTGTTAGGAGAGGGAACAGATCAACACAAATGCATGGGGGTCTGACATCAGAAGACACACGGACTTAGAAAACAAATCATGATGCTCTCTACTATTCAAAGTCACAGTTACGCTTTGAATATAAAATGCCCCATACAGGTTCAAGTGCTTTAGAACTGGATCATCATCTACTGGAGCTGTTTGGGAAGTCCGGGCAACTTTTAGAGGTGGAGCCTTGCTGCAGGAAGTGGGTCACATGGGGTTCCCTCTCACTGTCGATTTTTCAGCTGGCCACAAGCTGACAAGGTACCTCACACTCCTGCTGCCTCGCGTTCCCCTTCATAAACTCTCAGCCACAACAAAGTCTTCCTCTCAAGCTGTTTTATGTCAGATTCTAGCAACTATAAACAAAAAGGGAAAAACGAACCTGATATAGTTATTCTGAGAAGTTTGTCTTCATTTGGAAAGCAGGGGAGGATCTAAACCAGGATACATAGGATCTATATATCTCTGTGTGTGCTGCATGTTTGAAAGAACCTTAAATAAGAACATACATATGTATGGGAAATTTTTAATAAAGAATGCATAGTATTTTGGCAAAAAGTTGAATGATTCATTAGATAAAAATTCCAAAGTTGCTTGTGTTTCTTGTTGTGTCTGAATTAGCGGAACTGAAGGTGGGGTCTCATTCAAAATGAATATAGTTGGTCTTCTCTAAGTCGGGAAGAAAAGACATGAGGTCATTATTTAAATAGCAGGACTGGATTTCAAGTAGGTAAGTAGTTATGGAATTAATGTTGGTTTTCTGGTGTCTTAAATACATGCCCAGTAATAGTTAAACATATTCCAATGCCTCTTTATAAATAAAAATTGCATTTTATTGTTTGAGTGTGTGTACACATGCCACAGTGCATATGTGGAGGTTCGAAGGCAATTTTCAGTCAGTGGCTCTCTCTTTCCACCATGTGGGTCCTGAGGATTGGACTCAGGTCGTCAGCCTGGATGGAAGTACTTTTACGCACTGAGCCATCTCACCAGTCCTTAATTAAGATTATTAGTTTCTCTTCTCATCACTATGATACCTGACAGAAACGGTTCAGAAGAAGAAACATGTAACGTTAGCTCCCTGTTTCAGAGAGTTCAGTTCTTCACGACTCAGAGCACAATAGTTCACAACGTAACAGTTTCCTCCCCTACACTACTTTTGTTGTTAACCACAGTAAGATGAATGTAACCAGGGCACTGCCACACCTTCTCAGCCACTCTCAGGGCCCATTGCTGTTTGTTCCCAAATCCCTGGCTTTGGATATTTGCTCTTGGTCATGTAATTTGTTTAGCACTCAGGCTTTGTTTTAAATGCTTCATATTCTAATATCAATTCTGACTTTAACATGTGGTAGTTGAGAGATCTTGGGTCTCTAAGCATCTGTGAATATTTTATACAAATCAAAGAAAAAAATCTAGAATCTCTATAAGGATGTTGATCAGGTAATAAAGGGAAGGGAAATGAAGTTCTGAAAGTATTTTGCTTAAGAATGAGAAGTGAATTGTAGTGAGACAAATGTAGACACAGAGAGACCAATTAAAGGAATATTAGAGTGATGTGGAAGAAAGAATAATCTTAACTTGCATCAAGCCAGGTCCAGTAAACAGTAAGGACTTGAGAGCGTGCATTTTTGAGTCAGATTGCCCAAGGCTAGTTACTGGATTTGCCGTACTGTGTGTGCGTGCATTTGTGCTTGTGTGTGTGTGTGTGTGTGATATGACAATTTCGTGCATTCAGTTACAAAATGTTCCAGTCTCTATCCTGCCCTTTGGATTGAACAAAATGTCTCTGTTCTACCTAAGCACTGATATTAGTGAGAACACAATAAAATAAATTAAATAAATGAAGAATAAAAACAATTTTGTATTTAAATATGTCTCAGGGTAAGAACTCCACAGCAATGCCAGCAAATGATTTTCACCCTCTAAGATGTTAGATCCCTACAGACATACATAGATCAGAGTCTGTCCCCAAATACCTGCTGCACTGTCTCAAGCAGCCTCATTTGGCCAAAGAAGCCAGGTAACCATAACCTCCAGATTGCAACCTATACAAAGTCTGGAGCCACTTTCCCTGTTCACTCTGTTATAAAGCAATTAGAAATGGAGGGAGTTCAAAAACCAGAGCTGGGCAGATCATGTCAGCTTCAGTTGTATCGCTGTGGAGGAAAACTGGAGATTCGTATGTTTCTTTTTGCTTTGTGTAAAATTTATATCTTTGTGTAGCTTAGTAGATTATAAGAAATTGTTATCATCTTCATAAGCATTGGCTAATGTGTCTCTTGGAACACAGAGTTTTTGCTTTGGTTTTGGCTCACTTTATTATCACAAAGGAGGAAAAAGACAAAAAGAGGAAAAGAAGATACAGTTGATAGCTCAACTCCAAATCTTTTAAACACTCTCTTCACACTCACACAAAAATAAAAAACAAAAACAAAAAGTCTGTAAAGTAATTAACCCCAAGAGTGATCATAAGAGCAGTTTTATTAAGTCTTGTGGTTAAACTTTTCCAAAGCATTATAAACATGGTCATTTACACATAGAATTTTTATTTTTATTCTTTCTGGGATTAATCTGAACCTCTCTACTTTTTAATATGATGGAAAACTATTAATTCTTTTTATGAGTTTTGTTTTGTTAAGTTCCATTTTCACCTAAATGTTTAGCCAATTGCTTTTTTTCATTTAACTTTCAAAATACTTTAGCTTCATCAAAAAAGTATTTGTACCTTAAGTGCTAATCTATTATTGTATTTCTTTCTAGTTCATGGCTAAATGCTTTTCCGTATTGTTCTATAAAATATATTGATGATGTAACTGTATTATCCAGTGACTATCTGAACCTTTGGTTATTGGACTTTTCTTTGAGAAGTCCACACTCACCCTCTTGGGTGAATCCTGTTTACTTCTGATTTCTTCTCTTTTCCCAGTCTTCTTCCTAAAGCCCACATTAAAATACCTTTATTAAACATCAACTATGTCTCATTAAGAAAAAAGTCCTCAATTTCTGTGGTCAGTTGCATTCATCAGTGCTCCCTTCTGTTGCCTGCTCTTAAATTTTTACTGAAGCCTGAACAGCTGCATGGGATCCATTTTCTGATGAGGCACTGCTTGGTAATGTGGTACTATCATGGGAAAGTAGCTTCTGCTTGCTACTGTGCCATCAGGACACACTCCCTGGAACCCAAACTTTGAAGAAGTTGTTCCATTCTTATTCACCTTCTTTGCTTTTTGAGAATAATTTGAAGGAGGAGATCACATGTGGGCATGTGGTCTATTCTCACTGTTGGACTTACCCCACATATTTACTTATTCATTCTTACATGTCTCCGGTCATGGCTCCTTCTCAAACATTTGTATCTTAACTTTCCCAGTTATGTAAAAGCACACTCGTACAGAAGTGGTAGAATTTCCTAAGTTCAAAGTTAGTATTTATAAGTGAAAATTTACATACTGGAAAATGTACATGGTATCTTTTAGAAATGTGATATAACTGTATATTTTTCCAGTCAATATTATAGTAGCATGTTATAGTAGCAAATAAGATTAAATTTTAGAGCAGTTCTAATTTTTCTAATTTCTAGTTAGAAAGTAAAATAAATGAAATCTTAAGAGGTAAACCATTTTCAGCAAGATCTATTGTGCTCACTGATGGAAAAGTAAAGTCTTAGCTATTCTTCACTGTCCATTGTTGTTTTAACTTTGGCACAGAGGCTTTGTTTTCCTCTACTTCTTTTCATCCAGCAATTGCCACTCCACAGCTATTGGCCTGCTTCTCTGGCAGAGGCCTGGCTACCCAGGCCGCAACCTGGCTGGAATTCTGTTCCTGCAGGCACTGGCTCTGCTGCTGTCCTTCTGCTCCACCAAAAACAAAAACAAACAAAAACAAACAAAAACAAACAAAAACAAAAAACAAACAAAACCAACAATCCTCAAAACTTCTCCCTAGTTCTCCCGGTGTGTCTCTTTTTCTCTTCTGATGCTCTATGATTGTTTTCTGTCAACTAATTGCTAACTCAGTCTCCTGGCCCCAGATCAATTTTATTTAGTTCATGCAATTGCAAACTTGGGGTTCACAGTGTGACTGGACATCCCCAATAGTTCATTTCTGAGTAATTATTTTATCCATTGCGTTTTTTAAAAAATTGAAAATAGATCCTGCTTTCAGAAAATATATCCCAACCATCGTTTCCCCTCCCTCTACTCCTCCCAGAACTACCCTCCCAGCTTGTCTCCCCCAGACCCTCACCCTCTCCATTTCCCTTCAGAAGAGAGCAGGCCTCCATGAGATGACCGCCAAACAGAACAAAACAAGATACAAAAAGACAAGGTGAAATCCCTCATATTTAGGCAGGACGAGGCAATCCAATAAGAGGAAAAGAGTCGCAAGAGCAGGCAAAAGAGTCATAGATACACCTGCTCCCACTATTAGGAGTCCCACAAAACCATGAAGCTAGCAGCCACAGCATATGTGCAGAGGACCTGGTGCAGACCTACAGGCCCTCACTTGCTTCTTCTGCCTCTGTAAGCCCATTTAATCCCTGCTTAGTTGATTCAGTGGGCCGTGTTCTCCTTGTGTCCTTGAACCCTCTGACTCCTGTACTCTTTCCTACTTCTCTTCTGTGGGGTTCCCCAATTTCTGAGTGGAGGGGCACAATGGAGACCTCCAAATAAAACTCTCTCTGCAGAATGTCTGGCTGTAGGTTTCTACATCTGCTCCATCAGCTGCTGGAGGAAGCCTCTCTGAGGATGACTAGACAAGGCACCTGTTATAGTGGAATATCATTAGTAATCATTTCATTGATTTTTTTTGCCAGTCATATTTGGTTCTAGGTCTCTGGTCTATCTAGTCTCTTGTTCTTGATTCTCCAGGCACTGTACCGCATGGGCTTTCTCTTGAGGTGCGGGTCTCAAGTTAACCCAAACATTGGTTGGCCGCTTCCACAAGTTCCATGACACCGTTGCTCCAGCACATCTTTTGGGAAGGACAGATATTGTGGAGGGCTTTGTGGCTTATTCATTTTACTCTTTATTAGCCCACCCTGATAGTCATTCTATTGTCTTTATCATTATACTAGATTATTGCATGAGGGCAATATTTTTATTAATTTTTTCACTCATTCTGTTCCAAGGTCCTTAATATTACCTGGGACATAGTAGGCATCTAAATAACAATCATTAAATAAGTGGGAATATTGGAGCAAAATAAAGTTTCTACAACCAGCTACTGGAGGCTTTGAGACACTATGTCCTTCTCATTCTGAGACCCAACAAACAAAACATCCAAAATTGTGGAAATGCTTGCCTCACTACAGAGACAAAAAGGTGACGGGAGCCACATAGCTCCCACACTTCAGCAATGGGCACAGGGAGGCCCCTAACAGTCCCCCTGCCAAGGCAGTTGACTTGCCTCAGCAGCCTATCAAGGGGATAATGATGCAGAATCTCCTGACAGAGACAGACTTCACTGTTTGAGACCCCTATTCAGTCACTCTGCTATCATTTCCCACCCTCACAACATATATGGAAAAGTCACCCAAGAACTGAGAAGAAAATACTCATTGTGAATAGTCTCTTGGGAGACTGAGTACTGTGCAAGAGGGAGTGATCATGGAATCTCATCTACATTTGGGGGTAACCAGGTGAAAATAATTGCTTCCAAAGAGATTGCAATCAGAGAGAAATCTGCTTTCTTCCAACATGCAGATACATGTACCCTCTCTCCCCTTTCATCTTGCTATCATAGGACATTCCATCCAAAGATAGGAACTTTCTGATGATTCAATTGCCATCACATGGCCTGCTTTCAGTATGAAGAATAATACTCAATGCAATATTCAGTATGAAAATTGGTTATACATGTAGCCTTTCAATGAGGCTTAAGAAACCCCAAGCTACACGTACTGTAAAACTTAATCGAAAATAAAGACTCATAAGATGACAAAGGCAGAAACTGAAAACCATAGCCTCTACTCCAAAGTACTTTCATTTAATATGTCAACAGAAATCCATGACATCATTTATAAGCAAATAGTTCTCATAGATTCAGGTGCTACTGAGGCTAATTTATCAGTTAATAAGGAGAATGACAAACACATATTTCCAACCTAAGTCACAGACAGAAAGCTTACCTACTTTATTTGAAGTAAATTGATTCTGAGGTTGTTACATGGAGCAATAAAGTATGTATGTTTTGATGTCAATTTAATCTTAATGCCTCATATTCATAACAGTGGTAAGAAAAGCTTTTTATATAAACTTGCTACTGAGATATCAGTAGTGAAACCCTTTTAAACTATGGTTCTCTCTCACCTATGTTATATATCTCCTTTCATTTGCATTTGTCCTTAAATGAAAAATGATAGTAGGTGCTTAGGATATACAATATTTGTTCCCTATCCACAAGGAGCTTACAAATCAACAAATAAAATGAGAATTGCCCAAATCTGGGTCAAATCCCTTACCAAGGACTATATATAGTTGATAAATAAATGTCAGAACAGATGCTTAGCGTCATATGTCATCAGCAAATGCAAAATAAAACTAGATCCCATTAGATGTCTATTAGAATGGTGGTGACACCACACCACTGGCATTAAGTTAAGTGATGGTGACAATGAGGGACCATGAACTTCTGCTCTTTGCTAGTGGGAATGCAAGCTGGAATAACTATTTTGGAAAGTAGTTTTGTAATTTTCATATAAAACTAAATAGATGCTGGCCACACCCTCCATCATTCCAGTTCTTTGATATTAATTCTAAGGAGTTATAATTTTCTGTCTACACAAAGCCTGCTCATAGAGTACATAAATATTTACAGTAACTTAACTCATAACCACACAGATGGATTAGTCTCCTAGATACCCTTCAGGGCTTAGATAGATATACCCTTCAGGGATTAGAATTAATAAGAAATTACCTATTAAGCTTTTATAAACCACAGAGGAAAATTAAATGCATATTACTAAGTAAAAATATTGCACATTTTTCATATTACAAAGTGAAAAGGCTATATGTACTGTATGATTCCCACACTCTTGCATTGTGAAAGGCTGGAACTATAGCCAGCAGAAATATTGATGGTTGCCAGGAACTGGCTGAAACCTGTGGGACATGAGCATGTGGAGGAAAGGAAAATCTGTTTTTCTAATGTTTAATATGCCACACACAAAATTATAGTGTCTGTGTGCTATTAAAGTGATAACAACTAATATTCACCATAACTGTAGGTGAAATTAGTGATTTATCCAGAATTCAACAACTAAGTTGCTGTTTGGAATTCTAGCCCATGATGCTACTCGATGAAGAAATAGGATAAAAGCCACCAATTTCCATTCATTGATTCTTTATCTCTTCTTTACTAGAGTTGCGCATCTGAACCCTTTGTTCTCCAAAAAAAGGCTTTATTCCATGAATAAGGGAAAATAAAAACTAACAATAGAAATCCCAAACAGGCATTTGGAAAAGACGCAGAGCCCCATGACAATCAAACCACAAATTGTTTCCTCGGCAGAAGCTGCTGCTCCTTTTGTCAGATCCTGACTCCTATCAAATGCACAGAAACTCATAAAGAGAAAGGATGGCAAGCATTCTGATTGCACCAGAGTCTTGTATCAACTACATTTGAATCATTCAGTCCACAAGTGGTTGTTGAACAAGCAAAACCACTCCACAGTTTTCTTGGTTGGATGGATCAAAATTATATTACCACTCCTAAGTATTGTTGCATGGTTCATATATAATACATAAAACAGGCAATATTTAATTAAATAGAACCTTAGACTCAGGGCCCTACTAAAGCCAGGACAGTGAACCATCCCTCTGTGGAATGTGTTTTCTGTTGGTTGCTTAGATTGACTGAAACTTGCACATCCCAAGTCTGCTGAAAAACTCAGCTCCCACAATTGCCTTTTCTCTGTCTCAGTCACGACATTCTTCTTCCATGTTGAAATCCTGGACAAAATAAGGCAACATACACAGTCATATATGTAGCTTGGTACTATCATTTTTCCTGGCCCCATCTGGGAAGATCCTGTTTACCAACCTTCTTACTGGATTTGATTACATTTGCCCCCCATTTGTTGTTTGTGGTTTGCCGATTAGCTTTGCTAATGAATTAACCAGTGCAACCAACCACTCGCAGAGTTATTCTCGGTGTAATGAATGTAATTATTTAGCACTAAACCAGAACAGCATCTTTCTTTCTCTGTGACAAGCATAATTCTTTCTTCTCCCATTAGCCACATGCCCTGGTCTCTGTAAACTAGTTATTGACCCGCTCATTTAAGGGGATTCGCTCTAAATGTGTCTTCCCTTATTTAACTCAACCATGCTCCTATAATTTCTCCTTGCCATACGAGGTGAGCATGTAAAGAGTTCATTGTTCATTTATTGTGAGCAAAGCAAGGCATCAGGAAGCTATTCTGAGATAGATGCTCAGACTCCTGAGCTCTGCTTACTTGTCTCTGGTTATAATGGATACAAACCTGTATGGGGCTGAGCGAGCATCATGTAAGCACCATAGGAAATCTGAGGCAATGAATCATGGAGCTGGACACCTGCTGAGGAGTGTGTGTCTGAACAGACTACAAATAGACAGAAAAGAAGCTTAACCAAGTAGCTTTCATATGGTAGGGATGCATATATTAGACCTAAGAGGACACTGTTTGGATAAGGATGTTTATATATAAAGGACAGTAATAATTCTTCCAGCCAGACTCTGAGAGCACAAGCCACTAGTGAAGAACAATGCCCCTTGGGCCCACATTGACATGTTTCAGACATATCTTCTGCCACCATTTAATATCCTTTTTTTAAAAAAAAGTCACACAATATTGAATCACCTTGGCCATGATGTATTATGTCAGGGCACGTGCAACGAGACACAGTGAGATGTGACTGGCAAGGGTGAAAGCAAAGATTAGATGTCACAATTAAAGAAGAAACCACCATCATTCATGACTGAACTTCCCTTAGAAACTGGTAGAAAATTAAGAGTTTAGAATTACCCAAGAGTATTGTGCATAAAGTGTTTGAGAGATTCTTTTTCCCCTTTCTTTCACTTAGATTTTCTTCAAAAAGCAAGTGCTCTGTGCTTCACCCGGCCTCTACCTGAAGCCATGTAATTGTGCTGTTAAAAACAAAACAGGAAGCAAGCCCTAAACACCCCCACCCAAGGGAAACCTAGTTAACATTTTTATTACATTTTTATGTTTGAATAATGATACTTTAATATATCTTTTGCTTGACTGAAATTCCCAGAATCCTTTTAAGAGTAACGTGGCTTGACAGCCTAGGAATTTTGAGATAAAGAAAAGATAAATTAGGAGCAGTTCTGCTGGGGAAAGAAGATTGCAGAGGAAAAGCTCACAGTAGGAAGAGGGCAGGAGCAGCGCCTGCTCTTCTCTGGAGACTCTTTATGTACATGTATGGTAAATGAAAACACTCTTACGAACATATACATAAGCATGTTTACGGTTGCTCCTAGGCCCACCCCTTTCACTTTTTAAGCTAGACACACTTGTGAAAACATGGATGGGGAAATTTTGTTTTTCCCCATCAAACAACAAAGACGACTCAAGCTGGGGATTTGCCCATTGAAATAAGCTCTCAATTAAGAATATTAGCAACTAAGAGAATAAGGTAGTCTCAAAGAGGTAGAATTATAGCAAATGGGGATGGAGGTTTTTTGTGGGTTCTTTCTTTCTTTTTCTTTCTTTTTTGTTGTGTTTTTTGATAGTGCTGTTCTTTTACAGGTTTTGTGAGCATGTGACAGTGCCAGGCATTTGATAGAAAATAACACTTCCATCAAATACAAGCAAGACAGCTTCCCATCATGTTTTAAGCCTCGTGTTGAACTCCAACAACTTAGGGATCTGGAATCAAAGCTACATTACTGAAACATTTCCAAAAAGAAATGGAAGCTTCAGGAACATTATGCATGTCCCCAAGAACATTATCTGCCAACACAAAAATCAAAAAGGCAGTGGAAATAAGGTTTGTTAGTGCACTGCCAACTAGGTGTCACAGAGCCTTTGACACAGAATATGCCTAATACTTTCCAATAAAATTGAAGGAAGGCTTAATAATAATTTGTTAGCAGGTTTGAATTGTTGATTGAATAGCTAAAAAATGAAAAAGAGGGCAGAAATGTACGTTCTGGAAATTCTCAACTGGAGAGTTGTGTGAGTCACTCTCCTGCCACTGTGACAAACTGAGAGAGACAGCTATAGAGCAGAAAGATGTCTTTGGTCACAGTAAACTATCTCCTTCCTGTATCCACAAATTAACTCCCTATGATCCAGTTACCACCCTGAATGCCGTGGTGGATACCAGGACATGTGAACCACAAGTCTGGAAGCTCCGGACTCAGCAGTTCCTTCTGGTTCAGCATTCATTTTTAAGACAAGGGTTTGGAAGCTTCGTGTATTCCTTTAATGGCTTATGCATCAACGTGTTACCTGAAGCTGCATAAACTCTCTTCCTATATTTTAGGTTTCTTTTTCGCTCCTCTGTTTCAAATTTAGAACTTCAATCTCCTCGGAACTTATTTTTGTAGGTTAAGCAAAGAAGAGATCTATTAAGGCTGTTTGTAATATTGGTTGACATGTATGTTTATTCTCTTCTATTAACCTGTGCATGTCTGAGATGTGGAGAGTTACTTCTAATCAGTGTCCACCCCCAAGCTACACAGGTGTGTTGTCAAAGACACTATTATGTTCCAAAATGTCTTTCTATACTACGCACAACCCTCTCACCTTATAAAGTCCCCCACCCCATTTTTTAAATATTGACCTTTGCATTTCCAAATGATTTTTGTTAATAACTTGTCAAATTCGATGAGAAATCTCAGTTTAAACATTAAATTGGTTTTTTAGCACATTGATTTGGGGACACTAAATGTTTTAGGAACATTGAGTCTTCTCCACCCATGAGCAGATTTAATTACTTCGTATGCTTGGTCTTCGCTTTATCTTTCAACACAGCCTTGTTCTTTTCCTTGAGGAGGTTGAGCGCTTTCTGAAACCTGCTACTACAGTCACTTTAATTTCTGGGCCCCTTTGAGATGACAAGCATTGGCATTATGTGTCCTGATTCATTTTTAAGCATTGAATTTGTGACCAGAATACTGCATACTAATCTTAGTGATCCGAATAGTTTGTAAATTGTCTATGGTTGACTGTGAAATAATTATTTTGTCTGTGGAAAAAAATAGGATTTTCCCCTTTCTTTCCATGTGCTACTGAGACCCTCTAGGAACTCATGGATTACAAGCAATGCTTCTAAAAATCACTGTCTTGATTATCAATTTTAAAATACAAGAACTTCAGGTTTGGGGAGATAGCTCAGTTAGTAGAGTGCCTGTCTAGTTTGCCCTGGGGTATATTCCCAGCGCCATGTAAACAGGCTGTAGTCGAGAAGCTGAGAAAGTTGAAGGGTCATCTATGGCTACCTAGTGAGATATGGGCTAGCCTGGGATACCATAAGAGCCTGCCTCTAACCAAATAAAAGTCTTCTATTTTTTTTCGCCCTCCTGTGTGATCCTGGTTGACTTTAAGTCACATCACTTCATAAGGGAAGGAGTCTTTCTCATGTTGATAAATGTTTTTTATCTCAATATGTCTTGTATTCCTATAGAATTTCCTTAATTATCACACTGTGGGAAAATGAACACTATATAAAACCAAATCATTATTTTCTTGAATTCATCAAAGTTAATGAACAAGTTTTCTATTTTTTTTTCACTAGTAGATTTTAAAATGCTTTTGGGATATTTCCTTCTTTCCTATGTTTTTGAAAATCTTGCATAAAAACTAGTATATTTGTTTGTAATACATTGGTCGAGTTATTTGAAACTGCTATGTGTGTATGTATGAATGGTGTATACATTAGTGTTCAAAATTATTTAACATTTTGGCTATATTCACAGCTTGTTTGTAAATCAATTTTGCTGGGAAAAGAACCCAAGATATTGCATTTTTAGGCAAGTGATCTACCAGACTTAAATCTAGCCAGGAAGCATGCTGTTTAGTATATTTTGTATATATTCTGTGTGTGTATTTTGTTTTCTCTTGTCATTTCAAATGCAATTTGGACGATTTACAATGCATGATATAATATTGAGTGTTTTACTTTGTAATTTTAAAGTTATACTATTTAATTTATTTAACTTAATTAACATACAAAGTAAAATGTTTGATTATGATATTTCAAACTGAATTGGGTTTTGCTGATTTTCATCCTGGCTCTTTCCCTAATCCTCCCTTGTGTGCTCCCACCTTGAAGTAACCTCCTTCCTGCTATCAGGGCACCTGTAGCCTTCTGGCTTCTCAGTACTTCTTTTTCCCTTTCCGTCTTCTTTCTCGTCTCATCTCCTTTATCTAGACTCACATACATATACTCAATAAAGCCGTGATGCACAAATGACAGAGAGCATGTGATTTACCTTAGTGAGTCCGGGTCACTTCGCTTAATGTAATGCATCTAAGATCTATCCATTTTTCACAAAAATCTCTTGATATTTTTCTTCTGTACAATCAAATAAACATTTCATTGTGTATATGTCACTATAGTGATATTTTATTGGTGCTTTAATAAATAAAGCACTCCTGAAGATCAGAGTACGAAACTGTAACACTAGTCAGCCATATAATCCAGGCAGTGGTGGCACACACCTTTAATCCCAGCAGCCACACTAGTTAGCCATGGAGGCCTGGCAGTGGGGGTCCACACCTTTAATCCCAGCACTAGGGAGGAATAAAAGACAGGAGGAAGCAGGAGCTCATGGCTCAGTTTGCAGACTGAGGCTTGGTGGAGAGCATTGCAGTCTAAAATCACATTGAGGACATGATTACCCAGGCTTGGTAGAGGTAAGAACTCTCTAGGGGCTTGACTGCTTTGCTTTTTTGATCTTCAGCTTGAACCCCACTATCTGTTTCTGGGTTTTTATTTTATTTTAAAATGCTACATGGCACATTTTCCTTATTTATACTTTTGTCTGAAAATATTTTGAAAGTATTTAATAGTACCTACTTTCAGTTTCTTTTTCTTTAAAAATATTATTTTTTTCTTCACCTTTAATTTAATTATGTTAGTCCTACCTTAGTGCCATAAGAACTTTGATTTATTTTTTTCTCGCTTTTGTTATTTATACCTCAATATCTCTTTATATGTATTACTTTCTTTAAATATTTCCTTGGTTCAACTTGACTTTCTAACTAGTATTCAGTGATTTCAAGCCATCCTTTTTCTCTTTTCTCACATGGAATGATAAAATCTCCCTTGACTACTTTAAGGGAGTTTTATACAGCTTTGCTATATAATATTTTGTATCAGTCAGTTTTAAAAAGGGCAAAGCTTATTTAGTCATTTTAAATTTAGACTGGTGGTCTACTTAACCTCCCCCTCTTTTTTCAGATGTCCTTTTGATTGCTCCACTGATGTTTGGACATGTGTTAGAACAATAGCATAATGGTTCAATTGTGTTATAGAGAACATGGTCTATAGTATTGACATTTTTGATATCTGAGATTTCCTTTGAAATCTATTATGCCAATTTTCATGAATGTTTTATTTGTCATTTAGAATAATGCCAATTTTCATATATTCATATATTTATAATAAAGCAAGTCAGATATTAAATGCAGTTACTAGTAAATGTTCCATGTAATACACCAATATTGGCTACTATTAAATTTGGCCAATCACATTTAAAATTAATCATTTCTTCTTTATAAGTCTATCAATTTGTTTTCTCATATAGATCAACGATATATTATGAGATATTAGAAATTTCATTCTTCTTTTTCTTTGGAAAAACTGTCCTTACTACTGTTATATTCTTTTAAAATCCCTTATACCATCTTATACTCTGTTTTATATGAATGGGATACCACAATGTTTTATTAAATTTTAATTTGGACGTTTCCATCTTTCCATTTTTCATGTTTTAGGTGTGCTTTACACAAGTAACATAAAGTTAAATTTTAAGCTAAAGTTTGAACTGATTGGAAAATATTCTCATTTTAAAGATACAATGCAGTTTACTTGCATTTGTCTGTTTATTATGCTATAGTTGCATAAATTTCTCTCATCTGATATTTTACCTCTTAATTTCCAAGTCTTTGGGAGGGAGAGAGATCATTCTTTTCTTCTCTATGGTCTACTAGACTGACTTTCCATTCTTTACTAATTTAGAAGCAGAACATTTTGTTTCAATTTGTTTAATAGCAAGGCTTCAATTTTATCACACAGGTTACTTTTCTGTCACTGTGCTAAAGTAGCCCAACAAGGCAGCTTAGGAAGAAAAGGATTTATTTTGGCTTATCGTGCCAAAAGGGGAGTCATTTAGCATCATGGGGTGGCATGAGGTGTAAATGGAGATTTACCTCTGTGCTGCCCCATCCTCCAAATGCTTCTAAATAATCTCTCGGTGGCTTAATATTACTAACAAAATGCCTGGTCTATAGTTCAGGCTCTTATATTTAAATTAACTCATTTCTATTAATCTTTTTATTGCCACATGGCTGTGACTTTTACCAGTCTACTGGCATCTTGTTTCTTGGGTAGCTAGCTCATATCTCTTTCATTCTGGTCTTCTTTCAAACAGTTCAACTTTCCTGCCTGACTTTATTCTACCTTGCTATAGGACAAAGCAGCTTTTACTATTAACCAATGAGAGCAACACATATTCACAATGTACAGAAGGAATATCCCACAGCATTTCCCCCTTTCTGTCCAATCAAAAAGGAAGATGTCAACTTTAACATAGTAAAATTACATACAATAAAACAGTTATCAAGCAAGAATTGCAGTTACAATATCCAGTCCATTCGTATTTGTCAAAGTTAGAGAAAATACTCTCTTATCTATCTTTTCTTGGTAAGTATAAAATTGTGTATCTAAGTTACCTTTCTATTATAACAAAGAAAAACTAATTATAACTATCTAGTATTCAACTCCATCAAAGATCCAAGAAGTGTTAAATGTTACCTAATGACAGGGACCTCAAGCTGCCTGGACAATCACCCAAAGTTCCTCTGTGATGTTGGGGCATCCAACTTTGGCCTATAGGCCTAGCATATTTGATGGACTTTCCTGTGAAGCAGGGAGTTTTGAAGGACTGTCCTACCTTGTCTTGGCAAAGCTCAGCAGTCACCTTTCTTGTGTCCTGCTGGTCCAGTTTGGATAGTAACTGTCAGCACTTGAAACAAGGGCAGTTTCTTGTCCACATGGCTAGCTTTTGCCATAAAGAAAAAAAACTCCATATGTAGTTTTTTTTGATGCCCATCATCTCTTCTGGAGTATATTGGTGTTACCAGGAGTATATGTGTCATAAAAAGTTTAAGTTATTAAAATAGGTAAATGCCATATTCTGTATGTCTTTGAAATGTTTGAAGAATATCTATATGTCTGAATTATACCTTTGTATATCTAGAAAACCTAGTTAACATGACTAAAATTGGTGACTAACTATATTTTTGTAAATTTGTATTTTTAATTATACCTTACATTTTAAATTGAGGTATATAAACACAATACCTCATACAAGAGTAAAAATACACATACAGAATAGCAAAATTAACCTTAATTTTATATCAATAAACAAATATACATACCAATGTAAAACATTTTGAGATTAACAGTTATTTTTAGATTAAAGTAGATTCAATAATCTAGTCTTTTACCCTATTTCTATATTATATCCCCCTTCTTTTAGAAGGATATTGACTATAAGCAATAACAATTTATAATCAACCCCCTTTAAATGAAAATAAATGTTTATAAACAGTATTTTTGGAATTTGGGCATAGTTTTCTAGACTACTTCCTGCTGATTGGTGGGTGCTGATGATCTTTAAGGGACCCTAAGAAAATTTAGAATTTTGGTTAAGTCCTGACTGGAGTATTTGTGACAGCAGCCTTAGAGCTATTTTGGATGGAGAGCTCTGATGAAACTGTAACAAACAAAGGTGCTCTGAAACATTGGACCATCTGGTCTCTCTGTTCCCAATAGAGATTTTTCAGGGGGAGTCTTCCTAGATCAAACCATGTTAACCTGGAAGGAATCCATAGCTTCTTGTTTTCTGTAGAAACAAAAGCAAAGTCTCTCTTCCCAAAAAGAACATTTTTAAAATATATAGGTTGAATTAATTTAGTAGCTTTTACAATTAAATGTCTCTCGACAGTTATCTCATTAATGGTCAAAAATACAAAGAAAACGTAATAATATACATAATCCAGACTCTGTACATTATCCATCTTTACATGACTATTATATTTTCATTACTCTATTTCCTTTTTAAGTATTTTATTATTTTTAAATCATTTTTTTCAATCTAGGACTGTTTCTACCCTTCCTTTTTCCTCTCCTCAGCCTACATACATTTGGAAAAGATGGTGTGATCTGTTTAGAGGGACTTTTGTCTGAAATTGTCCTTATTGTATATATCTAACCCTTTTTTTTTCTGTATGAGCAAAACCATAAATTGCCCATGCAGTGTGTAGCTGTGCTCTCAAGTCCACAGGGAGTGACCCAGAGAAGTTTCTATACTGTCACCCATGTAAAAGGCTGTGAGAACCTGCCATGTGACTCAGCTCATGGCAACTGGCCATCTGCCCCAGCTCAAGGGAAGTTATCTGGAGATGCATCTCTGTACCATGGCCAGTATGAGAGATTAGAAAGCTGTTTCTTCATGCTTAGAACCTTTAAAAAGGTGTGTGCCTTTAATCCTAGCACCCAGGAGGCAGAAGCAGGCAGATCTCTGTGCATTTGAGGTCAGCCAGGTTTACAGAGCGAGTTCCAGGACAGGCTCCAAAGCTACAAAGAGAAACCCTGTCAAAAAAAATTCAAAAAAATTTCTAAATAATCACTCAGAGGCTTAATACTGCTTACAAAATTTTTGGTCTATAGTTCAGACTTGTTACTAATTAGTTCTTACATTTAAATCAACTCATTTCTACTAATCTATGTATTGTCATGTGGCCGTGGCTTTTATAGGTCTGCTGGCATCTTCTTTCTTGGGTAACTGGCTTGAGTCTCTCTCACTCTGCCCTTCTTTTTCCCCCATATCTCTGTTTGGCTTTCCCACCTGGCTTTATTCTGCCTTGCTATAGGCCAACGCCACTTTTATTATCAACCAATGAGAACAGCACATATTCATAGTGCACAGAAGGATTATCCTACAGCAATGAGCAGAAGCATGAGGCACACAGGAAGCAGAGTGATGGCATTCACACACTCTTGAAAGAAGAGAGAAAGAACTGGAAATCAGGCAGGCAGTAAAACTTCAAGAGCCACCCCCAGAAATGAACTTCCTCTAGCAAGACCTCTATAATCAGCAGTTCTCAACTTATGGGTTGGTACCTCTTTGGCAGGAGAACGACCTTTTCAAAAACAGTGGTTGCCTAAGATTATCAGAAAACACAGATATTTACATAACAATTCATAATACTAGCAAAATTATAGTTATGAAGTAGCCACAAAAATAATTTTATGCTTGGGAGTCACCACAACATGAGAAACTGTATTAAAGGGTCGCAGAATTAGGAAGGTGGAGATTTGCTGCTCAATAACTGTCCCAAGCAGCACCACCAGTCGGAGAACAACTGTTCATAGAAATGAAACTGTGGGAGACGTTTCTCATTCAAACACAGCACCGAACACTGAAACCTTGCTATTTTAAGTTCAATGATTACTGTTATCTGCTCTCAAGGCAAAGATATTATTGCACTAACACAAAATGCTATAACTTTACATATCCAACTTTGGTAGTTCATTTCTAAAACAAAGAGTTTCTGTATGGTACATCACCAATATGGAGGTGTACTAGGTTTAATACTTTTACACACTCTACTGCTGCTTTCTGTTTCGAGAACCTCATGGCTTATTTGTTTCTTCTTCCTAAAGTATTTCTTTTAGAATCTCTTTCTGCCAGGGTTTAGCTGTTCTGTCGTTTGTTTGGCTGGGTTTTGTTGTTGTTGTTTTGTTTAGTTTAGTGGATAGTTGTCTGACTTTTGTTTCGTTGTTGTTATCTTGAGCTAGTGTCTCTGTATGAAGGGTAGGTTCTGATGCCTCCACCTCTCAAGAGGTAGGATTACAGGAGTGTGCTGGGATCATCGGTGAGTGAGAGAATGCTTAACAATCTCCTTCACAGTTTGAGATCACACCACCTCTTAGCTAGAATTTACTGACAGTTTCTTCCCTTAGACATTTGAAGTTATTACTTCATCTTCCTTCAGCTATTTTAGCTGCCTTTAATTTTAATTGCTCAAGTTCTACTAAGTATCTATGGGTTTATGATAATCTATTTATTCATATGTTCATACATTACTTCATTTAATTCTACTGGAAAATTGTTTATCATATTTTTTACTAAATCTAGAGAATTCTCAGCCCTTTTCTCTTATGGTAGACTGTGAAAGTCCTAAAGAGACCAATATCGAGAACCCGAGTGTGTCTGGAGCCATGCAGCCTAGTCTTGGATCAGCATATGACTACCTGATCAATGAGTTTCCTTTGGAACAAGGCTCTCATGGAAATGAGCTCTCACTTGACAAAGATAAGTAAACCAATGGACATCATAGGGATTTGGGAAATTTGTGCAGCTTGAAGGCTCTTTCTCTCTGACTCAGGGTGGTTTTAAGATTTACTTGGCTGGTCACACATGGAACAACTGAAATTTTTCTCTGGAAATTCTGTTTCTTTTCAAATATTTCCCCCTAAGATTCAGCAGGAAGGTAATGCTTCTCAAATATCTTACCTAGAACAACTCCTATTTCTGGGAACTTTTCTGACTCAGTAGAGAGGTTAGATACAAATGAGAAAACACTTGGCACACTGACCACATCTCACAGTTCTGGAGAGGAGAGTAAGGCATGCATACACACAACAGGGGAAAAGGCCTCAAAATTACACACAGTGCCAAGTGCTGAGAGTAAGTTCTCTGGACACCAAGTATATAGAATTGAAGATAGGATCTAGTGTGATGCAATGGGAGAAAATGCAATGGAAATGTGGGATGAAAAGATCCATCTTACCAACACACATAGAACTGGATGGAGGGGGGAGGACCTTGGACTTCCCACAGGGCAGGGAACCCT
>LOJH01022827.1:0-11842 GCA_001685095.1 Ellobius talpinus
ATACCCCTTTGGATCCCAACTGGTGTGGGATTGTTTATGACTTACGCCTTCATAACACAAGTGTGTTTTCCTTCTTAGGGTCCAGAGTTCTGGGAAAGCAAACTGGAAGCCAAACCTGAGCTACAGGATTTAGATGAAGAATTTCGGGAAAACAACATAGAAATCGTGACCAGGTTTTACTTAGCCTTTCAAAGTGTGCATAAATACATCGTAGACTTAAACAGGTATTGAGTGATGAGTTTCAAAACAGCTTATTCTGGTAGACTAGCAGAGGAGGGACCCAGCAGAACATGTGTGCCTTTCTCAGAGCTAACACGTTCCTGCCATGCCTTGTTGTGTATGGTAGTTCATTCTATCTCCCCTTCCTGTGACAGGTCCTGGTAAACTCTTCTACAGTCTTCAGTTTGTGATCCTGTTCTAACACTTGAGATGTAACGTTAATTTACAAACTAGCATTTGTTGTTTTGTTTTAATTTGAGACAGGCTTTCACTCTGTTTCCCAGACTGGTGTTGAATTTACAATCTGCCTGTCTCTGCCCCCCGGAGTAAGTGGGATGACAAGCCTGTTCCATCAGGCTCGGCTCGGCTCATATTAGTACTTCTTAAGAGCTTACCAATCATACACACACACACACACACACACACACACACACACACACACACACGTTTACCAATTCCTTTAGCCACTATTCCTTGTCACGTTCCTATGCCATTACTTCTGAGCTGCTGCTGTTTTGTAATTCAAGAGTAGGGATTATTCCTTCAATTTTGAACAGCCGTAAGTGTTAACCTGTGGTCCCAAATCACCATGAGTTACATCTCTAGGACACTAAGGTTCATAAGCATAGCAAAGACTACAGAGGAACTAAAGCCAGAATACCTGGTGTCCTGCCTTATCTTTGAAAAGTCTTTCCTTCCTCAAAGATGTTACATCTTCTCTTTACATTATCCTTGTATTTTGCTTCTAGATACCTTGATGATCTCAATGAAGGAGTTTATATTCAACAAACCTTAGAAACTGTGCTTCTCAATGAGGATGGAAAACAGCTTCTAGTAAGTATTAGTGATTGGAAAGTAACATATTCAGGAATATGAAACAGCTGTGTGGGGTAGCACATGAATTTAATCCTGCACTTGGGAGTCAAAGGCAATTAGATCTCTAATTGAGGACAGGGCTAGGCTAGTCTACACTGCAAGTTCAAGGACAGCCAGAGCTACATAATAGAGAAGCCCTGTCTCAGTAATAATAATGGTAATGATAATATGAAACAGCATCAATATATGCAGAATACCATTCCACAAAGAAATAAGATGGCCTAATAATTACCTTTCAAGTTTAGAATGTGTGAGTGTTGAATGAAATGAGTAATGGAAGAAAAGATTATGTTGGGTTATGAGCTTCCTTTGTATAAGAAGTCCTTCTTTGGGGTTGAGCATTTAGCTCAGTGTTAGAGCACTTGTTTAGCAAGCATAAGGCCCTGGGTTTGGTCCTCAGCTCCTGGGGCCAAACAGTCTTCAACAAGGCAGTGGTAGAAGCCTAGTATTTGGGAGTCATAGGCAGATGGATCTCTGAGTTCAAGCCCAGCCTACTCTATAGAGTGAGTTCTAGGTCAGCCAGGGCTATGCAGAGAAACCCTGTCTCAGAAAAAGAAAGAAAAGAAAAAGTCCATCTTTTTGCATCCAAGACATCGAGCTGGTACTTTCCATGGTGACCATTTAAGAAATGTCTGTCAGAGCCAGTGTGGTGGCCACGTCTGTAATCCCAGCACTTGGGAGGTAGAAAGAGACAGAAAGATTAGTTCAAGATCATCCTTATTCGGAGAATTGAGATTTCATTTTTGGTATCAGAAGCAAAATAACCACTAGGAATTAGAATTGATTTTAAGTCAATTTTTAAAGCCCATTCTGCACAACAGTTGAGAGCCCTTTGCAGAAAAACATACATTGACTTTGAAATATAAATCCAACTTTTATTGGCATGTGAGCAGAGTGATCATTTGTACCACTATCAACTTTACTCCTTGCAGACAGGTAGTCTTGTGAATTTGGCCATTGTCCTTTTTCTTCATAGTGTGAAGCCCTGTACTTATATGGAGTTATGCTTCTTGTCATCGACCAGAAGATTGAAGGAGAAGTCAGAGAGAGGATGCTGGTTTCTTATTATCGATACAGGTATTCCTGGCCTAGCCTGCACCCCCCTAAAGCACTGCTCCTGTATTACTGAGAGCAGTGGCCTGTGGTGAAGGATGCTACAGTACATACATCTTCTGAACACACCGAAAGAACATTACCCTTTTATGTGTTATAGTTAACAAATAGCATTCCATAAAACCTATATAAAATATGAAATCTAAGACGTAGCAATGTAGAGATATGATGATAATGTAGTTGTTATAAAGCAGGAATCTGAACTCTGAACTTTTTAACTTGATAAATTTTAAGGAATTTTAAAATTTGCAAATGTTTTGCTTTTGAAGTTTTCTTTTTTAGTTTTCAAACAAGATGCCTTGGCACCCATAAAGAATAAGGAGCTTTCTGTTGTCATTCTCATGTAGATGACCGGAAAGCTGTCCTTTAGGACCAAGCGGAAAGTGGTCCCCCCAGTACAGGCACAGACACAGAAACACCCCAGGTCTTGTGTTACATGTGTCTGCAGAACTGTGTGGTTGCAGGAAGTAGGGTCCCAAGGAGCCACCTTGCCAGCTTTTTAATATTAGCACCTTCCATACAGGATTTCCATCTTTTGAAAAGCTGTGTACAAAAATGGATGCGTGGAGCTTAGCCATTAAGAATATATGCAGATTTCTGCTGGGCGGTGGTGGCACACGCCTTTAATCCCAGCACTTGAGAGGCAGAGGCAGGTGGATCTCTGTGAGTTCAAGGCCAGCCAGGTCTACAAGAGCTAGTTCCAGGATAGGCTCCAAAGCTATAGAGAAACCCTGCCTCTAAAACCAAAAAAAAAAATATTTACAGACTTCTAGAAGACCCAACCGAGTTCATTTCCCAGCACCCATATCGGGCAGCTCACAACCACCTATCCGTCACTCCAGGGGATCCAGTGCCCTCTTTTAGCCTCTACAAGCGTCTGTATGCATGTGGATATATCACACGCACGCACGCACGCACGCACCCTGCATAACTTATTTGGTAGTCAGACCTGAATCTGGAATCATTTGGAGTCAAGACCTACTCAGAACAGATGTGACTATCTAGCATCTTCTTTTATCTTATTTCTGTAAGATAATTTTGCTCTTAATTATTAATACCTTGATCTTAAGACACCAACTCAAACCCTGCTGTGGTATTCTGTAGTGTATTCCAAAGTATACTGTACTTTGATTTTAAGACACCAACTCAAACCCTGCTGTGGTATTCTGTAGTATATTCCAAATACTGTACTGCTTGCTTTTATATTTGGAGAGTATGATGAGATAAGTCGGCTCCAGGGGTTTGGAAAGTGGGCAAAGAACCAATACCTACTTCAAATAGGCTTTTCAGATGTGTGCTTTTGAATGGAAGGGCTCCAACAGACCCACTGTCGTTTCAGAATGGAGTCCTTCGCTTTTAGACTTATGTGTTTCTGACATGTGATGTCTTTGGTTCTTTTGTTTCCCATTGTGAACTTGATCCAGTGCTGCTCGATCCTCTGCTGATTCGAATATGGATGATATTTGTAAGCTGCTGCGAAGTACAGGGTATTCCAGCCAGCCAGGAGCCAAAAGACCACCCAACTATCCTGAGAGCTATTTCCATAGAGTGCCTATCAACGAAACTTTCATCAGCATGGTCATCGGACGCCTGAGATCTGATGACATTTACAACCAGGTAGGAATTGGGGGGCCTTAATAATTTAAAAGGTAGAATATACTTTCCTCCTCGGCTACTCCTTTTCATCTTTCTTCCTTCCAGTGAGTCACAACAGCAGCTAGAAACTATTTGTAAAAGCATTTAAACAGTGCTGCAGGGTCAAGGAAAGGAGCTGTTAAGTTTGGGAGTTTCAGGGAGAAGATGGGATGTGAGCAGTTAGAAAGAGGGTGTATTCTTTTAAGTCATCTGTTCAAGAAACAATTATCGAGCGTGTATGGTATGTTCACTCATGGGCTAGGTGCTGGCTATTCGTCACCAAAGAAGGTAGACTCTGGTGCCTACCCAGAGTGGACTTGTGGCTTAGGAAGGAAAACACCCACCAGAGGTGTGCATGTTAGCTTACGGGGAAACCGGTGTGCACTGGAGTGTGTAGCAGTGGTGGCAGAATTGCAACAGCTGGCACAGTGGAGCAGAAGGGCAGTCTAGACAGAGCTGGCAGCTGAGCAGGCCTGGAAAGATCCTGTAGCGTGTGAGAGTTAACTCCCACTCCTCACCAGCACGCACATCACTAAGAAAGACAAAGAGCATCGCTATGCTCTGACTTCCCAGGTTGTGGAACTCTTTGCCCTTTACGGAAGGGAGTTACCATTTGACTGCATTGTTCTGGGCAAAAAGCATGACTTCATGTATATCTATATTACTAAAGGTAGGATGTCATTGTCATAGAGCAGACCTGCCCTGGGACAGCTCTCTTTGGTGGACCATTCTTTTTTTGTATGAATATGTTAAGTGTAGATAAGACTTTTTGATTCTTGGGTTCTTCTTCTTAAAGCATTTGAAATCGGGCACTATGCGCAGGTGCAAGGATTATAATATTTGCTGCCATCTGCTGAGAATTGAATCTAAATCAACCTCACAGGAGGTTTGTTCACATTCTGTGCAATTCTGCAGAGTGGACATTAGCTCCATGTTGCTGGAGAGGACGATAAGACTTGGCTACCTTCAGCAGTCTTCTCCAGGCCACACAGCTGAACAGCAGAACCACAGTTTAGATTCAGATGTCATGAAATCAGAGTCCATGCTGTGTCCTCTGTCTCTCCTCACAATCTTTCCCTTCCCTTATGGCCTTTATCTAGAGAGGGCTTAGGCTGCCTTTGTTCTGGGTGTCACCTCCTGTGTCTCTGTCCTGCACCTCCTCCACCCCTGCTTCTGACTGATGGATTGGATTCTCTTGTTTTCTTGGTATTTGGAAAGAGGCCTGAAAAAACAGTTTCTACAAAGTCTCAAGTTTAAGGGGTAGCCTCATCCAAACAGGTATATGAAGAACATTCTGGAGAGGAAAGAGTTGGGCAGACACATCTGGACAGGACATTCTGATTTACAGCCCCAAGCCCCTTCTAAGGACAGACACACAGACTTGGACAGAAAATCTGGGATAGGGTGCCCTGTGCATACTCTCATGAAGCCACACCAACTACCACACACAGCTCAGAACATCAACACTTTCATATGCAGGATAGAGGGGTTAGATCAGTACTTCTCAATCTGTGGGTCATGACCCCTTTGGTGATCCAGCCTAAGACCATTGGAAAACACAGATATTTGCATATGATTCATAACAGTAGCAAAATTACAGTGATGAAGTAGCACTGAAAATTATTTTATGGTTGGGGATCACCACAACATGAGGAACTGTATCTAAAAAGATTGCAGTATCATCAAGGTTGAGAACCACTGGTTAGATAGTCTCAATAGGAAGTCTCTGTAGGTGAGCAACCTCAGGTTGCATCATCTGAGAGAAGAAAGCTGTGCTTACTAGATTTTGCACCCTGCCAACATCTGCACTCCAACCAGAGGAAGGCTTTACTGTCCTTCTCAGCCTCCCTCAGGAGATTTGCCATTTCTATAGGTCTGAAGCACTGGGTCCTTGACCTGATTGTGCCCATCTCAGTAGTATACATTCACTCGGGGCTTCGTTGGCTCCCCACACACTGCCAGGCCAGTTTCTTGCCTGCAGGATCCATGTGACCTTGTTGCATCTGTCATTGTGATAATTTATCCCCTTCTGGCTCTTGGTAGCTCAAGCTGATAGGTGCTGTGTAGCCCAGGAGTCTTACCTAATATGTAAGGATGTAGATGCCTGGGGAACACAGACGTGGAAAAGACGAAAGAACTCACCAAAGGGTGAGAACAGAGGATAGTATTTAAAAACTCACAGGTGGGGCCAGGCAGTCATTGCCCACGCCTTTAATTCCAGCACTTAGGAGGCAGAGGAAGGCAGATCTCTGTTAGTTCAAGGCCAGGGTGGTCTACAGAGTGGGTTCCAGGACAGGCTCCAAAGTTACAGAGAAACCCTGTCTTAGGAAAAAAAAAATCACAGGCCAGTGTTCCGTTCTTGCACGAGTTCTAGAAAGCAATTGTTGAGCTGGGTTAAGAAACTCCATTGGGATGATGGCGGAGGTCAAATTTCAGTGACTTGATGAAAAAATAGGTGATAAAAATCACAGTTTTATTTAGTTGCAGTCCAAGAGAGAGTCTGTGTATGATAAGAAAGACAAAAATGGTGACAAGGTGGGGGTGCAGGGGGTGCAGGGTTAAGACTCTTTTTTGTAAGGAGAAAACAGAATTGCAGTAGAGTCAGGGCATGGAAGGAAGAGAATGTTGTGGGTTTGAGATAAGAGGAAAGAACAGAGTTCCACACCTGCTTCCAGGGGCCACAATCCTGGCAGCTGGTGAGTCGTTAGAAACTGGCTGTGCCTTCAAGCATGTGCTGCGGTTGTTTAGCATCAGCGCCCTCTCTGGGATGTTGTGTTGCAGGTCTCTGCCTACCCCCTGCCTGAACATCGCAGCACTGCCCTGGCGAATCAAGCCGCCATGCTGTACGTGATTCTCTATTTTGAACCTTCCATTCTTCACACCCACCAAGCAAAGATGAGAGAGATTGTGGATAAATACTTTCCAGATAACTGGGCAAGTATTCCTCCCTTTCGTGAGTTTGTCACAAAACTAACCTCCTGGTGCCAAGTATGTAATACACATTAGTGACCCAGAGGCAGGGTGATCAGGAACTCAGGGTCATTCTCAGCTACTTAGTGATTTCAAGGCCTGATTGGTTGGGCCCAGAGATGGGGAGGATCTAGGAGCAGTTGGGTGTTGGAAAACATAATCAAAGTATATTGTATGAAAATTTTTAATTAAAAATTCTTTAAACAGAAATATGCAGAACCCTTCTATGTTGTTTTTTAATTTCTTTCCTTTTATTTATTGTGTGTGTTTCGATGTGTAAAGGTCAGAAGAGAACTTGAGGAAGTCATTTCCTTCTGCCATGTGGGTCCCAGGCGTTGAACTCCGGTCCTTGAGCTTGTTGGCAGGCTCTCTCACCTCCTGAGCCACCTTTCCAGTCCTGTTATTTTGGCCTTTAATGTAGAAGCCAAAAAAAATTTTACAAATAATTGGACACAAACAAAAAAATCACTGGAGCAAAATTGTCCTGTGTGGTGAATGACATGAAGAACTAACCAGTTAGTAAAAAGAAAAAAAAAATTCTACACAAATACGGTAACATTTTCATTAAAATAGATACTCTAAAAGTAAAACTATATATTGAAATATATCTTAATTTGTCTATTGAGAATATAAGCCAGGACTGTTTATTCTTTATGTTTTATGAACAAAGGTCAGCTATATGAACTTAGAGGTTGTGAACTTAGCCGTTAAAGGCTGAGCCATCATGGCTTAGTGGTTAAGAGCACTGCCTGCTCTTCCAAAAGGTCCTGAGTTCAATTCCCAGCNCAATATGGACAAGTTCAACAGAACCACCATATACGGGCTGCCCATGCAGCTTCAGCATTGCCAGGGCATAGATTTCTAATTTCATATGAGCTTAAGGTCTTTTATGAACTTAAGCTAGCAGAGTTCACTTGTCAAATTTTGAATAGGAATTTCACTTTCACGGTTAAGTTTTACCTGTAAGATGACTATGGTAGATCTAGTAAGGTTTAGGCTATTGCAGGGTGTGCTTATAACATGGAAACTTTTTTCATGTAAAACTGTCAACACACCTATTATATGTGAAATGTTTCCAGAGCAAGGAGTTTTTACGGTAATGCAGTGGATTGGGTCAGGTTCTCAGCTACCAGATTCTGTTCCTCTTCTCACTACTGAATCTCAGCGGCCGAGTCACACTGCCTGTCTGTTAAAAGACACTCTCAGTTCCCAGGCAGTATGAGAACAGCCAGCAGTTAGGTGAGGGTTACTGTCAACCTGTGAATTGAACTCAGGAGCCTTGAGTTGAGCAACCAAAAGGAAACTCTGGTAGTTTTGCTTTATGATGCTAAACTGAATCATTTTGACCATAGTGCTATAATCATAGCATCCTGAAATATATACCTAAAAGTGCGCCTCCCACACACATGTGACCCAATAGATTTTTTAAAAGATATGCCAGGCAAATGTAAACCAGTAAAAACAACTTATGAGAAATTATCAGACAATAGAAAATGTAAAAGAAAACCATTAATAGAAATAAGGAGATATTATGTAAAATGCTTAAGATGGATAATCCACAGAGATGATTAACAGCTGTGAAATTATATGGACTCAATAACACCCTCAAAATACATAAAACAAAATTCTCGAATTCACATGGGAAAATCGACAAAATTAATCATGACAGAAAAAAAATTATGAATCTTTTCCAAACATAAATTGTTTCATAAATGTTATATATGTGTTTAAAGAATATATATATATATATGTTGAATATGTGGTAGATCATAAAAGAATTCAGCAAAGAAAGAAGCTGATAAACTATATTTTCTCAATATAGTGCAATTCAATTAAGTATTAAAAGGATGTATTTAAATGTTTGAGAAAAAAATACCCAGATGACTTTTGTGCAAAAGAAGAAACAATATTATAAATCAAAAACCAAAAACTGTAGAGTTGTTCAATATGAAAGTGCACACAATAAACCTGTGGGAAATGGGTAAAACTGCTCTTAAAGGAAGTTATGACGTGAAATTTACTTTCTAAAAAACAAGATTAAAAGGTAATGAATTAGGGGCTGGAGCAATGGACTCGGTGGTTAAGACTTGGCTGCTCTTCCAGAGGACCTGAGTTTGAGTCCCAGCACCCACACGACAGCTCACAACTGTCCACACTGCGGGTCCAGATGTGGTGCCCTTCTGTGGCTCAGTGGGAAGCAGGCACACAAATATTCACAAATGAGTACAGGAAAGCACCCATACACATAAAATACAGATTTTATGCATGCGTGGGGGGGTGAAGCATGCACAAGTGCCGGAGCTCAAGGAATCAAATTTAAATCACCAGGCCAGGCCTTTATGGCAAATGCCTTTTCTTGCTGAGCCATCATCTTACCATCCCCATCAGTGACTTAAGAGCCTAAAAATTAGAAAACTGAGCTCTTGTGATGGTGCCATTGAGAGACTTTGTCTCAAAAAAAAAGAAAGGAAGAGAAGCCGCTTCCTCTTATTAGTCGCTGCTTTTCTCTTCCTGTGATTTTCTCCATCTAGGTGTCTAACATTCAGCGGTTTGGAAGGGTAAGGTCACTTCACATCCTTTACCCTGAAAAACAAATTTGTCACTGTTTCTTTGGAGAGCACTAGGTTTTCACCATTATGAATTAAAACTGGAAAGAGAGGACACTTGTGTGCACAACTTTGCATTTCCCCGCCCCTTTCCTTGATGGAAGCAGATGCTGGGCAGGTACTAAGTGGCTGTCTCCTCTTTCAGGTAATCAGCATCTATATGGGCATCACCGTTAATCTAGCCGATGCTTGGGAACCTTACAAAGCTGCAAAAACTGCTTTAAACAATACCCTTGACCTCTCAAACGTCAAAGAACAGGTAGGTTTGCGCTAACCAGGGAGTGTCCGTGGAGGTCAAGCCTGGCTCATGGGAAAGAAGCTAGGTCCACGTCCATGGAGTTGGTAAAATATGCTCCTGTACATCGTACTGCATGACTAGAAGGTAAAATGTGTACATCAGAATTATTTATAGGTTTTAAACTTGTGTGGGATAGGAAATACAGACTGGGGACCTAAGAAAGATTCCGTACCTAAGATGAGTCATTTTATTAAGCTTTTTTTTCATTTTATTAAGCTTTGTAAACCTGTGGACGTTTCATCCTTTTGGTGTAGTGATCCCAGGATTTAAAGACTAAGGCAGAATAGGTTTAGACAGCAAGACCCTGGCGGAAAACTCCAAACAAAAGTCTAATCTTTGGAGCATGTCTGCTTTGTTCTGCATTTGTCAACCACAATAGGAAGAACGGGCAATTGGACCTCTGTTTTTGTGTTTCTTTTCCATCCAAGAGTTGAAGGGCTCAAGCCAGCGTAGTGGCACACACCTTTAATTCCAGCAGTTGGGAGAAAGGCAGGCAGCTTTTGGAGTTTGAGGCCTAACTGGTCTGTGTAGTGAGTTCCAGGACAGCAGAGCTACATAGTGAGATCCTGTCTTCAAACAAACAAGCAAACATATAGACAAAAAGAAAAAGGAAAAAATTGAAAAGATCAGAGAGGCCACATAGTCCAGTTCAGCATTAGACAAAGAGAACAATATATAATGTAAGATAAACCATCAGTATTTAATCACATCCCAAACTAAAACTGAGTTTCAGAATTTTAAGTACAATATTCCTTTAAAAATGGCTAATAAAACCAGTCTTGGTGGTGAATGCCTTTAGTCCCAGTATTCAGGAGGCAGAGGCAAGTGGATCTCTTGAGTTCAAAGCCAGCCTGGTCTGTAGAGCTAGTTCCAAGGTACATAGTGACAAGGTACCCTGTCTCAAAAAAAAAATCCAATAATCAGTTGCCCCATTGCTGTAACTATAATACTCATGCTATTACCTCATATAGAAATGAAGTTATCAAAGGGAAGTGGGGAGGGAGGGATGGGGGTCGAGAGAGATAAAGGAGAGGCTTGTACTTGTCAGAGAATTCAGCTGAATGGGAGTCATTTTCAGGATAGCTGTTCTTCCATCTAATTCCAGCTGTCCATCTTTTTAATTTCAAAGGCGAGCAGATACGCCAGTGTCAGCGAAAAAGTGCACGCTCAGGTGCAGCAGTTTCTGAAAGAGGGTTACTTGAGGGAGGAGGTGCTTCTGGACAATATCCCAAGGCTGCTGAACTGCCTGAGAGACTGCAATGTCGCCATCCGCTGGCTGATGCTTCACACGGCCGACTCAGGTAAGGCACATAAAGGGGCGTGGGGCACATATCCTACCCAACAGTAAGCTTTCCAGAGGTGAGGTCAGCTTCACGAGGCAGAGTATTTAGCAGAGGGTGAGTCAGTACATGAGAGGCAAGTTGGTTTCTTAAGGTAGTGATGTTTGTGTCAACTTGGAGAGGTCAGCGGCCCACCTGAGCAGATGTCATCTGTTAGGTAGGCACTGGAATGTGGCTGGCAAATGCGAGGACTTTGGGCTCCCATGTTGAAGAAGCTGGTCACTGATCACACTGGGTAGATGAGCTTTGAACATCTAAGAAGAGATAGCTTCAGACTTGTGATAGCGTCATGCCTCTACCCACCTTCTCCACAGATATCCATGCCCTCATCCTTAGACCCTCTCAGTGCCTGTGGAAGAATGAGGAGGACATTGCTGATCAGCTGACCTTACATTATCCCAGGAGACCCTGTGTAATCAAAGAGAGCCTTAAATCGGAAGAGCAAGGCAGGCAGATTAGAACCAGAGATGTGCCACCAGACATATGACTTGACCAATCAATGCTGTCTTTAAAGGTTCAAAGGAACCAAGTCAAAGAGTGTAGGCAGCCTTTAGAGGCTAAAAGGGGCAAGAAAAGGAATTTCCCCCAATTTAGGGGTATGTACCCTTTTGATTGTGATATGATGCTGTCATTTATAATTGTGGTGGGCCACATTCATAGCTATTCTGGGATGCATGTGGCTCTCACACCACAGGTTGGACATACTTTCTTAACCTGCTAATACTGTTAGCAATCCAACCTGCTGAATTTTATTTAGCTCTCTCTCTCTCTCTCTCTCTCTCTCT
>LOJH01022827.1:11884-27344 GCA_001685095.1 Ellobius talpinus
TGTGTGTGTGTGTATACACATACATGCACACATAGTATGGATAACTTTCAGATGTTAGTTCTCTCCTTTCAGCATTTGGGACCTGGGGCTTGATCTTGGGTCATCAGATTATGAAACCAAAGCTTTTATTCACAGAGCCATCTTGCCAGCCCCTGCTAACATCTTGGTTTTAGTGCAGTGGACCCTGCTTCACACTTTGCAGCTCTAAAACGTAAAAACCTAAATTTGTGTTGTTTAAAGCTACTGTTTATGCTAAGCTGTTGGAACAGATCCAAGAAACTAACAAAAGGTCTCAAGTAGCAAGTCAGAGCTGGCTGTGTGGAACCCATAATGGGTGTGGTGTGAGTCCTGGTAGGGTCGAAGTGGGTGAACAGAGGTCAAAGAAGGCTCCACCAGAAGGCAGGAATTAGGAAGATTTTGACTAAACTAAAGGGAAGAAATTCTGGACCACAGACGTTATCAGAATTGGAAGTAGAGAAAGTGTGAGAGCCTACTGAGTGGAGAGCCTCCTAGAGCAGGTAATTTGGTGGCCTCAAACTCTTCTGGGTCATGACTCTCTTTCATGACCTTCTGTTCATACAGTTTGGCATTAGGTTCAGGAGCTTCAAACATGGTGTGAAATGTCTCCACAGGATCCATGAGCTATGACTTTAAGGCCAGTGATAAAATCTCAGAAAACAGTAGACACTTGAGACTCTGAGCGTCTTCAGAGATGGCATGTTGACAGAGGTTTCTGTCCTGCCCAGTCCTGCAGTCATTCAGTCCCAAAGAAACACACAGAGGCCTACATTAATTATAAACTGGTTGGCCTATTTGCTCAGGCTTCTTATTAACTCATATCTTATATTAACCCATAATTCTTGTCTGTGTTAGCCACGTAGCTTGGTACCGTTTATCAGTGAAGCATTCTCATCTTGCTTCCTCTGCATACAGACCAAGCTTTTCCTCTTCCCAGCATTCTCCTATCATGATTGCCCTGCCTATACTTCCTGGTTTCCCCACCTATACTTCCTACCTGGCTACTGGCCAAACAGCATTTTATTAAACTAATACAAGTGACAGATCTTTACAGGGTACAAGAGCATTATCCCACAGCAGTGGTACACTTGCTTATTCTTAGCAAATGCATTGTTGTAAACATTCATTGACTCATCCAGAACTGTATACTACCACCCCGAGAGTTGTATGTTCAGCAACCCTGCAAAATTCTTTGCTTGTTTCCTTTGGTTTTGTTTTTATTTTGTTTTCTAAGACAAGGTTGTGCCAAGTAGCCATGCTTGGTCCTGGAACTGCTAAGTAGATCAGACTGGCCTTGAACCTGGGGTGATCTACTCAGGAGCTACGATTACAAATGGATGCTACCACACAGGCGGAACCCTGTGCTTTTCACCTCTTACCCAGTCAGCTTTCTTTGAGGGCCTACCTGTGTAGGCCTCACTTCCCCCTCATCCAGCAAACACTGAAGCATTGTGTGGGACCTTCTATTCCCCGTAGCCACTCCTCACAGCCGGATGCTCTCACCCCCTCTACCTGCCATCCATTTCCACCTCTTGGGAACCATTCACAGTTGGGCTTCTCACTCTGTCTTTGAAAATATGTGGCATCTCTCCAGCTTCTTAAATGTTTTTCACATAAGCAGTTTTCCAAGTTTTGCTTCTTAGTGCGTAGGTCCACGTACACTTTACCCACAGTGTAAATTTAATCATCTAATTCACACACTTTTAAGACTTTTGTTGTTATCTATGTGCATGTGTCTGTGTATGTGCTATGTATCAGATCCCTTGGAGCTAGAGTTTCAGTTTTGAGCTGTTTGATATGGGTACTGGAAAACAAACTTGTCCTCTGGAAGAGGAATTGTCCTGGACTGCTGGCCATCTCTCTAGCCCCACTGGCCAGCTTTTAATACATTGAGTTTCTGCTGCACAAACTCCTTTTCTGATTTCAAGACTTTACCCCATTAGCATGGTTTATAACCTTCCCTGTCAAACTCACATAAACCACACAAGCGCTCCCTCTATCCTGTCCCGTCTTGTTTCATGGGTGATTTTATACAATGAATCAGTGGGAAATTCTTCTTCCTCTTTCTAGCCTGTGACCCAAACAACAAACGTCTTCGTCAAATCAAGGACCAGATTCTGACAGACTCTAGGTACAATCCCAAGATCCTCTTCCAATTGCTGTTGGATACTGCACAATTTGAGTTTATACTCAAAGAGGTAAAAGTATTAAATGAATAACCTTGGTCTTTGTTTTTTGTTGTTGTTGTTGTTTAAAAAATATTTTTCAGAAAAGATTATGATTTAGTTGTGTCTCTGACTGAAGCTACAGATTTTGTCAGTCTAGACCTGTTTTTTATAGAAGAGTGCAGAATAAATCATGTAACAATTATTTAGTGATGGAGGAAGTATACCTGATTGTAGACATTAGTCTAATGAGGAGTATGGTCATTCATGAGAATCACTCTTGTGAAAATACATGTGAAAATTGGGATTTGGGTCTGGGGAGATGACTCAGGTTAATCGCTTACTGAGTGTCTTAGTGTTACTATTGCGATGATGAAACACCACTACTAAAGAAATGAGGGAGGAAAGAATTTATTTGACTTACATTTCCACACCACTGCTCATCATCAGAAGAAGTCAGGATAAAAATTCCAACAGGGAAGGACCTGGAGGTAGGAGATGATGCAGAGGCCTTGGCTTGCTCTTCATGGCTTGCTCAGCCTGCTTTCTTATGGAACCCAGGACCACCAGCCCAAGGGTAGCACCAACCACAATGAGCTGGGCCCTACCCCATCCACCATTAATTAAGAAAATGTCCTTCAAGCTTGCCTGCAGCCTGATCTTATGGAGGCATTTTCTTATTTGAGATTCCCTCCTCTTAAGTGACTTTAACTTGTGTCAAGTTGACATAAAACCCACGTAGTACACTGAGTAGGCTTAAGGACTAGAATCCAGATTACTAGAACCCACTTACATGCCAGGTGGATGTGGCAGCCCACCAATACTAACAACTTCCTGAGGCAGTATGGGATCTGAGAGCAAGCAGGCTAGTAAGACTAGCCAGACCCACAAGCTTTTGATTTGATTGGCAGACCCTACCTCAATGTAAAAGACGAAAGAGTGATCAAGGGGGATTCCTGACATCTAATTGGAAGGAACCTCATGTGCACGCTGACCCACATACATGCACACTACACATGTGAAAAATGGAATGGAGTGGGATGCTAAGATTTGTACTCTGAAGGAAAAGAACCTAAGACACTGGCATCCTGGGAACAGAAGCCAGAGCTTCTGATGAACCTTGGAAAGGATCTGCCAGAGTGGTAGACACAGTAAGGGAGCGCTCTGGAGAGCATTTCAGAGAGGGGAGCAATACGGCCTTGCTCTGTAAACCATGCTTCAGTTAACAATCAGTCACATATACATGTGGTGACACATGCTCTTAATCCCAGTGAGGGCAGGCCTGGGCTGTCTGCTAACCAAGTCTGCATTTCTAATGAAGAGCCGGTTCTCTGAACTCCATGGGAGTATGTAAGCAGCTCCTTGTGTCAGTTCATGTGGAGAGGAAATGGAAGAGAGACCGAGGGGCACCAGTTCATTGTGAAAGGTGCCCAAGATAAAGAAAGGATCCTGGAAAGACAAAACCAGAGATTGAGCAGAAGTGGATTTGATTTTCCGACACTGCAGCTTGCTGCCTCTCTAACTTATTTTTCCTGCTTCCCACATCGTGCTCTAACTGACCTAGGACTCCTTTTTGGTCCTGAAGAGTACAGCAATTGCACCTGTGTTTCCTTTCATCTCTGTGAAATGCTGAATTTCCTAATTTAGTGGCTGGGCTTGCAGTGCAAGCTTCACAACCCGAGTTCAATCCTGAGAACCCAGGACAAAGAGAGAGAACCAACTTCAGAAAGGTGTCCACATGTACCATAGTACATGTGCCCACATTCTCACAAATACATCATCTCTGTCCACGTGTACCATAACACATGTGCCCACACTCTCACACATACATCATCTCTGTCCACATGTACCGTAGCATGTGTGCCCACAGTCTCACACATACATCATCTCTGTCCACGTGTACCATAGCATGTGTGCCCACAGTCTCACACATACATCATCTCTGTCCACATGTACCGTAGCATGTGTGCCCACAGTCTCACACATACATCATATCAGTAAGCAAATGAATGCAGTGACCATACTTCATTCCCAGTTCTGTCTTATCAGATAGGAAACCTGTGAGTTCAGTATAGCATATGAGAAACCTCAGCCACCCAGCCAGTCAAGGTTTCCACACTGTTTTGTGTTACTGCTTTGCCCTCGTTATATGACACTGATTTATCCCTGGCACTCGGAAAGACAGGGTCGATTCCATAAGTAAGCCTCAGTAGTGTTCCTGATCCTTTTACATGTCATTTATTGGTGAAGTATCCTTTCTAAATGACTAAGATTCTTCCTCCACAGCCCCCAGAGTTTCACCTACCTACCCTTGATTCTCTCGCCTGTAGGGGCAGTCTCCTGACCACTGCTCCTCTTCAGTTTCATTATGCTGACCAGTGCAGATTCTCTTAAGAGAAAGATTAGTGTCCATGCATAAGAGGACAGTGTAAACATCCTGTCCTTTTGTGTGATAAAGCATGTCCTTTGATTAGATATCAGTATTGTAGTAATACTTTGTGATCTAACAAATGAAAGTTTTCTGTAGATCAGAGTCCTGAGCTAAGCCACTAGTTAGCCACTAGTTAGCAGTGGTGGCACACACCTTTAGTCCCAGCACTCAGGGGGTAGAGGCAGAGGAATCTCTGTGAGTTCAAGGTCCCCCAGGGATACACAAGATTGATCCAGTCTCAAAAAGAAACTGAGCCAAACGGTGATGACTCACACCTTTAATCCCAGTACTTGGGAGTCCCACGCCTTTAATCCCAGCACTATGGACGTGGAGACAGGAGTGATGTGGCTGGGCAGAGAGAGGACTAGAAGACAGGAGAAGATAGGAGCTCAGTGCAGTCTGAGGATTCAGTCTGAGTATGTGATCTGAGCAGTCAGTCTGAAGGTTCTTAGACACAGGATCGCCCCTTTGGTCTAAGAACCCTCTAATGGCTGTCTGTTCTGCTTCTCTGATCCTTAAGCTCTCATCCCCTAATATCTGACTCTGGGTTTTTATTATTAAGGCCAATTAGAACTTGTGCTACAAATATGGTTTTTGTTAGTTTTATTTCCAGGGGAGAGAAAAACAACCCTAAGTTACATTTTTCTTCTCTGGCCAACTCTGCATACGCTTACATTCCATGGAGGGAAGTCATCAACAGAATCCCCATCTAACATAGCAAGGAGTTTGTGTAGCTCATTAGTTCATTGCTGTGCTCTCTGGCAAGATAATACTCAACCCTTCTGTGACTAAATTGGAATCATGAAAATTGTTCCCTAGAAAAGACCATAGAACAGTGGTCACAAATTTAATTTCATATTCAAGTGCTGATACCCCAGCCTACCCACCAGGCCTTCTGAATTGAATTTTCAGGGCTTGGGAACTTGAAAGTTTTTGAGTGTGCTTGAAAGCTTTTCAAGGTTGTGTTTATGTGCAAGTAGCCTGGGAACACCTGTCTGGCTTTCTCTTTCAGCTCTTATAATGTAGTAGTATTAAAAGTTGGTGTCAGGGTCAATGGTAATTTCTTGCATGCGCGCACATGTGTGTGTGTGTGCATGCAAGCTAATTTTTGTAGGTGTATGTTGTATGTGTGTTCTCATGTGTAGGTGTATTATGTGAGGGTGCACACATATGGAGGCCAGAGTTGATCCTGGGTGCCTTCTTAGATCATTTGCAATTTATTTGTAGAGCATGGTTGTCTTGGTTACAGTTTCTATTGCTGTGAAGAGACCATGACCATGGCAATTTTTATAAAGCAAAACATTTAGTTGAGGCTGGCTTACAGTTTCCCAAGTTAAATCCATTACAGTCGTGGTAAGAAGCATGGCAGCATGCAGGCAGTCATGGTGCTGGAGAAGAAGCTGAGAGTTCCACATCTCCTCCCTCCTCACCGCCATTCCCACCCCCACATGGTTTCTCTGTGCAACAGCTCTAGCTATCCTAGAACTCGCTTTGTAGACCAGGCTAGCCTTGAACTCATAGAGATCTGCCTGCCTCTACCTCCTGAGTGCTACGATTAAAGGTGTGCACCACCACCACCCAGCTGAGTTCTACATCTTGATCCCTAGGCAACAGGAAGTAAACTGCCCACCGCACTGGATGTAGCTTAAACATAGGAGACCTCAGAACCCGCATCTACAGTGACACACTTCTTCCAAAAAGGCCATACATACTCCAACAAGTTCACACCTCCTAATAGTGTCACTCACTGTGGGGGCCATTTTCTATCAAACCACCACAATGGTTTATTACCAAATCCAGAACTCAGCAAATTTGGCTAGTCTTGCTAGCTGGTTCTCCCTGTGGGATCGCCTGTCACTGCCTCCACACCTGCTTGGTTTTTATATGAGTTCTCGGGATCTGAACTCTCATCCTTACCTGGACCACAGCACCTTATCCCCTGAGCCACATCTCCAGCCCTCTGTCGTATATTTTTTTTAAAGTAAATTAGGATTCATTGATGATCTCTTTGTAAACTGTCTGATCTGAATTTTCTCTTAAGTACTAAATCTTTCCATCCTGTCAACAGATGTTCAAGCAAATGCTTTCAGAGAAACAGTCAAAATGGGAACATTACAAGAAGGAGGGCTCCGAGCGGATGACCGAGCTAGCTGATGTCTTTTCAGGGATGAAACCGCTAACCCGAGTGGAGAAAAATGGTAACCGCTAAAGATGTGTTTGAGATATGTATTTATATAAAGCCTTAGAAAATGGCTGTTACTTTTTATCATTGCTATCAGAAAATACCTGGCAAAACAAACTTAAGAAGGGAGAGTTTATTTTGACTCCCACTTTGAGGGCACAGCCCATCATGGCAGAGGAGATGTGGAGGCAGGGGTGTGAGGCAGCTGGTTACCTTGCATCTGAGGTCAGGAAGAGGGGAGGGTAAGTGCTGGTGCTCAGCTCACTTTTTTTAAGTCTGAGATCTCAGCCGATGGGATGGTGCTACCCACAGTCAGAGTGGGTTGCCCCTCATCAGCGAAATCTCTCTAGAAAGGCCCTCACAGACATACCCGGAGGTGTGACTCCTAGGTGGTTCTCAGCCCTGACAAGCTGATGATCAAGATTAACCATCACACACTGAGTTAAAAAGTCCTGATCTCATCATTGTGTACTCTGTCCCCTACAGCAGTACTCATAGCAGTCTGTAGTTTAGCGTGAGCTGCTTCTAGCTTGTTCTCCCTTGGGCAACAAAGATGCTCTAAACATCATGTCTTGTATCTTTGAAATATGAACCAGGGGTTCCTATAACTGGTTCATTGCTAGGGTTGAGAGCCATGATCTCCCCACCCCAATATTAGATAAAACTGATGCATGTATTTATTTGAAATTGGGGGAAGGAAATGAAGGTCAAATAGCTCTTGTGATCTTCTAAAAGTACATGTCACCTGAGGTTATTAGTAACAACTGACCTAGATCTTAAGATTATTACCTTCTGATCTTGATAAGTTGTTTTAGGGTTTCTATAATTGTAAAAAGACACCATGACCATGGCAACTCTTACAAAGGAAAACATTTAATTTGGACTGGCTTACAGTTTCAGAGGTTTAGTCTGTTATTGTCATGGTGAAACGTGGTGGCCCGAACAGACCTAGCTTTGGAGAAGGAGTTGAGATCCCTATGTCTTCACCCACAGGCAACAAGAAGTAGTCTGTCTCACTGGGTGTAGATTGAGCATAGGAAACCTCAAAGTCCTCCCCCACCCATGGCACACTCCTCCAGCAAGGCCACACTCCCACCAGTGCCACTCCCTTTAGAGGACATTTTCTTTCAAACTATCATGGTATTTTCCAGAGCACCTGCCATCTAGTGGCAGAAGTGGGGGTCACCAGCTGTTATTTAAAGGAAACATCTCAAATTTTACATTAATGATTATGATCCTGGGTCTTTTAGGAAATCTTACTTATAGAAAAATTATAGCATCTTGTCATATTTTTTAAGATAAGAGCCTCATGAATTTTCTCCCAGAGTTACAGAGTTGTCTGAGCAGTTAAGAGCACTTGCTGTAATTGTAGAGGACCCAGTCTTGGTTCCCAGCACCCACATGGCAGCTCAGGTGCCTGTAACTCCAGTTCCATGGGTCCTGATGCCCTCTTCTGGCATCTTCAGGCATTGCACACATGTGACACATACATATGCGTAGGCAAACACACATACCCATAAAATATAAATAAGGAAATCTTTTTTACAAATCTCTCCCAAAAGACCACCCTGACTACTGGTCATGGTACAAATGGCACCCCTTAAACTGTTCAGAATTCCCATAACTCTCTGCTCATACCTCACAGTTCTGACACATTGATCTTCACCTTGCCCAGAAACCTCTGCTTATGTCTGTCCATCACCTTGATAGATAAACTTTATTTCTGACAACCCAAATATTTATCTACCTTCACTTCTTCAGAAAATGCCTCAGTAACTCCATGTTCTTTCCAGCAGTCTGTGCCCTCCTGAGCCCTCCCATGTCCATGAGCACCTTAGCACTTAGCATTTGCTGCTTAAGTGTGAGCCTTTAATCCTTAGTGGTGAGTGTCACAGACAATCTGGTATACTTTGCTAGGGTACACGCCCTTCACATTGTTGGCGGTGGTCAGAGAATTGTTGGGAGTGATGTTACACACCTGGTAAAAGCTGGGAGAACTATATTCGTAAAAGATAAATTCAATTCAAAGCTACAAGGATTTGGGGTTTCAGTATGCTTTCTTTTTTTCTGTATTAATAGAAAATCTTCAAGCTTGGTTCAGAGAAATCTCAAAACAAATACAGTCACTAAATTATGATGATTCTACTGCTGCAGGCAGAAAGACTGTGCAGCTAATACAAGCTTTGGAGGAGGTAAGTGTTACAGAATATTTGTTTAACTATGCAAAGATGTGTTGCATTTGTTTAATTATATAAAGATCTGTTGTTTTACATTTCATGTCTAAAGAACCTGATTGGTCTAATAAAAAGCTGAATGGCCAATAGAAAGGGAGGAGGTATAGGTGGGTGGGACTTTCAGATAGGGAGAGTAAGAAGGAGGAGGAATTGAGACTCAGGAAAAGAAGAAAGAAAAAGAGACACCAGGCAGATGCCAGGGGCCAGACAGACAGACCAGAGGAAACAGAAAAGTAGGACATAGAGAAGGAAAGAAAGTTAAAGGCCCCAAAGCAAGATGTAGATGAACAGAAATAGGTTAAATCAAGTTAAAAGAGCTATTGGGAAAAGCCTAAGCTAAGGCCAAGCATCCATAATTAATAATAAGTCTCTGTATCTTTATTTGGGAGCTGGTTGGTGCTCCAAAGAAAATTCCAGCTATAGGTAAGAAAGTCTTTTTCAGCATAGTGCTTGGGCTGGAAAATTGGCTCAGCAGGTAGGAGGGTATGCTACTCTTTCAGAGGACACAGGTTCCATTCCCAGCGCCCATGGCAGGCAGCTCACAACCACCTGCAACTCCAACTCCAGGAATCTGTCACCTCTGACCTCTGTGGGTACCTGCACACATGTGTGTGCTCACACATGGATACACACAGGCACATGTACACACACACAGTTATAAATAATTTTTAAAATCTTGAAACTATGTCTTAGGTCAGAAGTTACACCTTATGACCCACATGGCTACTCTTCCAGAAGACCCAGGTTCAACTCCTAGCACATAGCAGCTCACAACTGTCTGTAACTCCAGTTCCAGGGGATCTGACATCCAGACATACATGCAGGAAAAACACCAATGCACATGAAATAAAAATAAATAAATTAATATGCATATCTAGGAGGCTATTTCATCAGAAGTAACCCTTGTAGTGTTGTAGTCAGTATTCTAAAATTAGGCTAATAACTGATGGTCAGCTGAGTAGAGCTGTAGCAACACTTGTTAAGTCTGAACTTGAATAAATACATGCTTTTAGAAGCAGAATTATGAAAATAATCTGGGACTATTGGGGAGATTGTCATAAGGTATAAAAACAATTGTAATTCTATGCCTTCTTTTAGGTATGTAAAATATTGTGTACCTTTGGGAGAGAAATACTAGAAGTAAATGCACAAAAAATAGAAGTAGTTTGTTATATGTTATTATCCTTGTAAGTATAGTCTACTTTATTTTATGAAGTGTTTTGTATACTCAAAAATACCTGTATACCCAAAGAAATGACTCTAGCTCAGATTCTTAAATGTTTTTAGCTGTCTGATTATATAGATTTAAAATGTGAAATAATCATGTTAGAACACTACCTCAGACTCCATTGTTTAAAACATCAGCTATACTCTATCCATTAAGTATAGTTAATATTTTCCACTCTCCATACTTTCTTACGAAGTTTTTTCTGTTTCTTTAAGCTTATTCTGATAGTCACTATAAATAAATAGCAACTTCATCTACTACCTCGTTAGCTCAGGGCGCCTCACTCCAGAACAGCTACAAATGAGTACTTGTTTGGGGAATTTCCTAGTCTATAATAGCACTAAAACCAGCTTTATAAGCCTCAGTATTTTTTGGCCTTATTTATTTTGTCATGTGGCCCAGGCCTCTTGAGTGACACCTGAAAATTTGAGGACTGTAGGAAACCTCGAAAACATGGTGTTGTACTGTACCAGTACATTGGTTGTGCTGTGACTCTCTGTGATCTTAGTAATGTGGACATCCTCAGGAAGAAAATGGCCTCCAGGATGTATGTCCTTTTCTGCAATGGAGGGTGAGCATGCTGGCTTGTCAGGTTGTCTACACACACGATGGGAGCACGGCAGAGAGTTTTCTAATCCTAGACACGTGTACTTTCTTAGAACTTGCCTTAGAGATTTCTGAAACTTAATGTGAAATGAGAAATTTGGTCAAGAAATTGTTGGCGAGTGGTGAACTTTCTTGGAAGTATTCAAGGAAAGGGTTGTACCGAAGAATTCATTTAATTAAATGGATTGTGTAACGCAGGTTCAGGAGTTTCATCAGTTAGAATCAAATCTGCAAGTTTGCCAGTTTCTTGCTGACACCCGCAAGTTTCTCCATCAAATGATCAGAACCATCAACATTAAGGAGGAAGTCTTGATCACAATGCAAATCGTTGGGGACCTTTCGTTTGCCTGGCAGTTAATTGACAGGTAATGTGAACACGCTGATGTTTACCTGTGATGAAGGCCACACGTCCATCTGCTTATCATGTGTCCCTCTTTACAGTTTCACATCCATCATGCAAGAAAGCATAAGGGCAAACCCATCCATGGTTACCAAACTCAGAGCCACGTTCCTCAAGGTAAGCAGGGAATGGCAACGTCCGTCTTCCAGCAGAGGGGAGACTCAGCTTTGCTCTACCCTCATTGGTCAGTGTACGATGCTATCCCGTGTGCATTCAACCTTTAGGAAATAGTTCATAAACATCTATGAAAATGCCGTAGGTCAGGCTGGAGAGATGGCTCAGAGGTTAAGAGCACTGACTGCTCTTCCAGAGGTCTTGAGTTCAATTCCCAGCAACCACATAGTGGCTCACAGCCATTTATAATGTGATCTGGTGCCCTCTTCTGCTGTCAGGCACACATGCAGGCAGAATACTGTATACATAGTTAATAAAATTAAAAAAAAAGAAAGAAAGGAAGTGCCGTAGGTCCTGCAGCATCAAACATTCAGCCAAGGTTTAGTTCTTTATGTAAAAATGAACATCCATTTCATGAGTATGCAAATTTGCTTTCATCTTTATTATAAATAATAAAAGTCTAGAGATATGGTTCCGCAGTTAAGAGCGTTGGCTGCTCTTCCAGAGGACCTGGTTCAATTCCCAGCACCCACACAACAAGCTCACAACTGTCTGTAACTCCAGTTCCAGGGGCTCCCACACCCTCATGCAGACATGAATGCTGACAAAATACCAGCACACATAAAATAAAATTAAATAAAAACCTTTAAAAAAATAAGAAAACGAATGGTAAAAGTAGAATGTATGATTTACAATAAGTCTGTGGCTCGTTCTCATAAGTGTTTGCTCTGTAGACCTGTGTTGTGCACTGGGCCTCAACACAGCTTATTGGATGAAAAGGAGTCATGACCAAAAGGAGCTCCAGGGGGTAGCAGCTCTCCAGCTTCAGGGAGCCTCCGCGTGGCCACAGCAGCTTCTCCACCCGCTCCCAGCACTGCTAAGTCAGGCTGTGGTGGGCCTGATAATCGGCATGGCGCCCAAGTCCCCAGCTGCTGCCGGTGGTCAATGCGAGAAACCCTGCCACAGTAACTGATGGCTGCAGGCTGTTTTGTTTTATTTTAATGTTTTGTCAGAAACTATTTGAGGCATTGCTGAGATTTGCTGCTTGTTTTCCTCTAAGCTCAAATGTTGCATTAGAAATCCCACTTTTGGGAAAGAGATTTCTAGGGCATTTATGAAGCAAGAAACAGATGTGTGTTGTTTCCTTGCAGCTTGCCTCTGCCCTTGATCTTCCCCTGCTGCGTATTAATCAAGCAAATAGCCCTGACCTTCTGAGTGTGTCTCAGTATTACTCGGGAGAACTGGTGTCCTACGTGAGAAAGGTAAGAAGTGCCTCTGGCTGCGTTTCAGTGACTTAAACAGTGCACTGGTGGTACTTCATGTCCTCCAGGTTTCTTTCCAGAAATTTCCAATACCCAAAAATAAACAATCATTACTGCAGCTGTAGATGTGAAGTGTGATTTTGCTTTCTAAGGAAGTCACATTGGCTTTCACACACTCTCGGCCTTGTCACTCCTTCAGAGTCAGAGCTGGCTGCTCAAGGGCAGAGCACAACCCACATTCCCTTAGCAGAACCCAGTCCAAGTCTTCGTGAGAACATTGGTTCTTGCTCCAATCACTGTGATGGGTCAAGGACTCAGCCTTGTCTGAATTCAGAGTCAGTTTATGTCATACATGGCTGAGAACTTCCTGACATTGCCGACGTTTTGTCTTTTAAAGTCAGTAATAGGAGGTTGATAAATCATCCTGAGCACTTCGGGAATTAACTGTATATTCTCTGGCAGCTGATGGCAGGAGAAAGTGAGCTTGTGCTTCCTAGCAAGTGTTTTTGTTTTGTTTTGAGATAGCTTCCTATGCAGCACTGGCAAGCCTGGGATTTTCTGTGTAGACCAGGATGGCCTTGAACTCACAAGAGATTTTTCCTGCCTCCCTGGTGGGTGCTGAGATTAAAGGCATGTGTCACATGTCCAGTGCTTTATAACAGTTTTGAAGATAGTTCTTTTAAGTTTCTCAGCATCTCTATGAGCAAACTGCCATGCTGCCCACTGGTACCCTTCTTGCTGTCAACTTCATTATTCATCAGCTGAAAAAATAGTGCAGATACTCAGTTGCATTCTTCCTTGTCTTTTCATCAAAGGTTTTGCAGATCATTCCAGAAAGCATGTTCACATCTCTTCTGAAGATCATAAAGCTTCAGACCCATGACATCATTGAAGTGCCTACCCGCCTGGACAAGGACAAGCTGAGGGACTATGCTCAGCTTGGCCCACGATATGAGGTGCCATATTCCTTTAGTTTCTGTCTTGATATTTAAAGCCCAAACCATGAAACATCGCAGTCCTGTGGCTCCTGGTATATCCACAGGATATATGTCCTGGTATATATCCAGGATTGATGGGACCAGCCATCAATCACGTTATTGTGTTCTCGCACTCTCAGTGATAGCGTGGTTTGCAGTTCTTAGTGTGCTTACACCATGACTCTCGATGTTTCGCCAGTGTCTCCGAGAGCCTGTTCACCCACATGTTCTCTGTAGAGGTGGAGCTCTTTTCTCTTCCTTGTTCTTCCTGTGCTACACAACCTGGACTCCTCACATCCACTCTCCTTTGTGCATTCGATACTCGATTTAGGATTACAGCCCAGTAAACTCCTCATAAGTTGAAACTATTGTAAAAGAAAATGCATTTAATGCAATCAGAAAGCTGGTTATTACAGCTCATCTTGAAGCCAGCCCTGAAGTTTAGACCTGAGACATAGAACCCAGAGAAGGAGAGTACTGTTAAAGGACAAATAACTGCTGACGGGGACTGTCCCCAGCATATCCAACAGCAGTCTTTCCCTTCTACCACAGAGCCTCACTTCCATCCTGGGTGCACGCACACCAGTGTCCTTTACACAGCCACACATTCATTTCCTGTAGCCTTTGCAGGACTGTCGACCAGTTGCTTAGCCTTGCATAGCAGTGAGGGTTCTTTCCCATGAAGTCCTTCATCTCCCCTTTCTCTCTGCTGAAGGTTGCCAAGCTTACTCACGCCATCTCCATCTTTACCGAGGGCATCTTGATGATGAAAACGACCCTGGTGGGCATCATTAAGGTAACAGCCATAGCCATGCTGCTGCTCTGTGGGGCCCATGACTGTTTGTTTTGATTTTCTGGGAATTCCGTGTGGAACAGCAAGGAATGTGACCATCCCGTTGTGCCACTCAGCAGTTTTGTTTTTACCCATTTGTTGGTGGAGGAAGAGAGCATTATGATCCTGATTGTTCAGAGTTAAAGACAAACATATGACTTAAACTTGGAATTTCTTGTCACCCTCTCCTGCTGGCTGTACAGAAAGACACTTTGCACTTAATGAAGTTAAATTAATCATGGAGCAATTAAAAATTTTCCATATATGCTATCTTTTGAATATGTTGTAAAATTATCATAAAACTTCCTGAGATGAAAAGAGCCCTGTGGAGGCAACAAGATTAATAATTCAGTCCACCCCCAGAAAAATGAAATAGGGGCAGAAATTTAAAAATCTAAATCATTTAGAGACTAGGTAATAAAATGCTGCCTTGCAGATTCTCCCAGCCCTCTGCCCTGTTTTCCTGACTTGCATTTTCCTGAGTGCATTGAATGACTCTGATTTGCACTTAGGTGGATCCCAAGCAATTGCTGGAAGATGGAATAAGGAAAGAGCTAGTTAAGCGAGTTGCTTTTGCGCTCCACAGGGGACTGATATTCAACCCTCGGGCCAAGGTACAGTGGATCTGTCATTCAGCTCACAGTGTACACCAGAACACCTAACTAGATAGGCCCTTCTCTCTCCTGCGTTTCCAGTATGTGGCGTGGGGTGCAAACAACTGACATGCTCTTTGATCCTTCTGTAATCCACTCATAAAGAAACCCCTTGAAAAGCAATGCTGCCTCCCCCTGCTCATCCTGCGTTTAAGAACTGAACAGAGACTTATGACTCAGAATTACTTTTTGTCAAAGACCTCGTTTACCATAAAGCAGGCAGAAACTATAAAGACTGGGTTTTTTTTTAAGTTTACATTATCTATTTAAAAGTATGGTAATTTTTCTAATGAGAAAAATGAGGGGGCTAGAGATGGCTCAGCGGTTAAGAGCATTGCCTGCTCTTCCAAAGGTCCTG